>CDMY01000299.1:16485-74114 GCA_001179505.1 Vitrella brassicaformis | reverse complement strand
CCCCCCTCAATGCTATGCTCACGTCTTTGATGCCGTTGGCCTTTCTCCGATTGCTGGGTGTGATCTCCTCACTGTCCTTGGCGGACCGCGGCGCACTTCGCTGGCGCTTCCTGCCACGACCGTCAGCATCCTCCTCTCCACCCCTCTCCCCCTCCGGCGAGCCCTCGGACCTGCCGCCCCTGGCCGCCAGATCCCCCAGCTTCTTCTTTCTCCTGCTCGCGCTCGTCATCTTGGATGGGGAGTCGCCCCGCTTGGGTGGTACTGGTGTCTTGTCCTTCTTGTCCTTGTCCGCCGCGTCTTTCTCCCGCTTGACCCGCTCCCTCTCCATCTTGACGGATCGCTCCTTGTCCCGCCGCTGCCTCTCCTCGTCGAGCCGCTCTCTCTCCTTCTTGAGCTCCACCTCGATCTCTGCGTCTACGGATGCGGCCAGGGCCTGCATCTCGGTAAGGGGGCCGTGGCTGCGGCAGATGTCGTAGAAGGGATATGAGGACCACTCGGGCGGGACCACTGGTGCCGCTGCTGCTGCTGGAGTGGGGAGGGCGGGCCTGTCACGTTCCCCTTCCGCCGATTTCTCGTCACTCTTCTTAGGCTCCTCGGCCGCCTCGTCCTTGCTGTCCGCTCCATTGTCATCGGCTGCCGCTGATGCGGGCGCCATCTCGACATCCTCTACTCGTGCCCCGTCACCCTCCCCCTGTCCTCCATCTTGTTTGCCGTCCTTGTCCACAGGTGACTGATTCTGGTCCTCCTCCTTCCTCTCTCCATCGACCATGACGCTGTCCTCCTGCTCGTCTATTGCCGCCGGCTTGCTCTCCTCCTGGGTGATGGGTGAGGGCGATGGCTGTGGCTGCGGTGGGATGTACGACATGTGGCTGGGCGGCGGTGGGCTGAGGTCCTCCTCCAGGTAGGAGAGGGCCTGCTTGAGGTCGGGGGGCAGCTCGCACTTGACGGCAAACTTACGCGCATTGATGGGATCGCTGAGAGGCGCAAGACACGGACACGGATGCTTGTGCGTGGGTGTGGTGTGTCTGTGGTTTGGTTTGGTTTGCTTACCGCCATCCGAGGTGGAACTCGTGGAGGAAGTTCCTGCGGCACCACTTGCGGTCGCGACGCAACTGCTCATCCGACAAATAATTCGGGTCTGCAAATGTACCATCACAGCAACACAAGACAACACACATGTGACAAAGATCCCTCCCTCCCTCCCTCCTTCCCTGCCTGCTGACCAGCCACAAGTGGGTGCCCCGCGTAGAGCATGTGCACGCGAATCTGGTGCGTCCGCCCCGTGATGATCTGACACTTGAGGAGGGTGTACCGGTCGTCATGCCCCTCCAACGCACCACCACCACCACCACCAGCCGCCGCCATCTCCCGGTCCATCTGCAGCACCCTGCGGGGCCCTGGTGTGGGTGTAGGGGTGTTGCGGCCTGCGGTCGGTGTCGGCGTGTTGGATGGACGGTCCGACCGCTTCCTGGGACACCGACACACGGAGGGAGGGATGGTGTGGTGTGTGTGGGTGTGGGTGTTGGTATGTGTCTGGTATGCGATGCGATGCGTGCGTACATTCGGTAGTGTCCGAGAACGGTGTACATGGTGTAGGAGGGGAGGGCATCCTCCCCCCAAAGCACCAGCGACTGGCCCTTACGCTGACCTGACACACGCACACACACACAGAGGAGAGATACGGTCGAGGCCGGTCACAAATGCCTGTCTGCCGTCTATCTGTCTGTCTGTGTCTACCGATTTTGAAGTTCCGTATGGGCGCTTCGATGTGTCCCGTGCCGGGCGACATCGCACCATGGACCAAACACAAATACTCCTGCAGACAGGGAAGGGTGACACACACAGATCAGCATACATTCTCATCCCCCTCTCACACACGCCTCTCTTAAGGTATCTCGGTCACTCACCTTGGTGACTTCGTGTCGTCTGATTTGCGACTTGAGAGCCTCCAGCGCCCCCTTGTACTTGGCGATGAGTACGGGCCCCGAGGTCTCCTTGTCGAGCCGGTGACACAGGCCGTAGTCCTCCTCGACATTCTTGCTCAACGGGTGGTTCCACGTCAGCGACACATACACCTGCACACATGACGTGCACACACATAGAGACCGGCTTGCCTGTCTGTCTGTCTGTCTGTGTATCTGTGTGTGTGTTTACCTGGAAGGGCTCGACCTCACGGCTGATAAGGATCTCAGCTGTGGACCGCTCAGCTTGCCTGCATACACACACATACAGGCAGAAGAATAGATGCACATTCCACGACGCCTTTGGTCCCTCCCCTCGCCCATCCCATCTCTCTCTTTTGAGCTCGATCCGCTCCTCTCCTCTCCTCTTACCCCGTGTAGATCCTCTTGGTGTCGCACTTGTAGAAGGGCGGCTTGTAGAGCACGAAGAAGTGTTTGTTCTCGTACATGAGCCCCGGCTCCTCCTTGACCTCAGGCACGTCGCTCTTCTTCAGCGAATACACCTCACGCGGCCTCAGCACGCCCCCATTGCTGTCCGTGTACTCGAGATTCAGCGCGTTGCCGTTCTTCAGCCCCCGCTGCTCGAACTCGCGCAGCATGTCGACAAATGATCGGCCCACCAGTATCCCCTCGGAGGGCTGGTCGGTGGGGGCCGTCAGGTGCTGAAAGAGGGTGAGGGTGTGGGGGAGCACCTGGGCGCCGCAGATGGAGATGGACACGGGGGGCGAGAAGATGATGCACGACCGCAGGAAGGGCGCACTCGTGGCCTGCTGCAGCTTCACCAGCGCGTGCTTGAGCCGAAACGAGCGGATGGCCGGCCTGACATGGCGGCAGACAGAAAGGACAACAAGTGCATCCAGGCAAACACATCTCTCCCCTGCGCCCTCCCTCCCTCCCTCCCTCCCTCCACGTGCCCACCGGCCCACCCCACCGACCATTTGGGCAGCTCCTGTATCCAGCTGCACAAGCTGTGCATGGCGTTGGCGAACCAGTAGCCGCCCTCGTCACTCCCAAACATCATGTCGGCCGCACAGGCGAACCTCTCCCGAATCCACCGGTGCTCGTCGTACGCACACCCGATGACGGCCGACGCCTCCTCCAGCCCCTCGCCCCAGTTGGGCAGACCGCTGTTGGTCTTGCTCGGCCGCACTGAGGCACCTGACGGGGAGGCTACGGACTTGTCTGTCTTGTCTGCCTCTTTCCCTTTGTCTGCGTCCTTGTCTTTGTCCGCCTGCAGGTCGAGTGCTGCGCCGCTGAGTGAGGGGAAGGGAGACTCCGATGGGGCGTCCTTGCTGCTGTTGTTTGGATGAGCACTGGCGTCTTCCATCGTGGCGTCTTGGTCGGTGGCTTTGGGTGTTGGTTGCGGCTGCTCCTGAGCGGGGAGGGGGCGCGAGGCGCTCTTGTCGGTCTGGGGAGAGGTCGAGTCGGCCGCTGGCGAACCTGACGAGCAACACCGATCACATGACGACATCTCGTGTGTGGGTGCATCGGTCTTCCCACCTTTCGCCGTCTGGTGGTCTTTGTTTCCCTCCTCCACGCCATTCATGACGGCTCCCTCGCCGGCCGCCGCCTCGCCCTTGCCGTTGTCCGCAACCGACGCATCCATTGCCGGGCGGGATTCCAGCGCCAGCGGACTCAACTTGATTCGATAAAGAAAAGCGCGTCGTCAGATGACAGGTGTGGGTGAGGAGCAAAGCAAAGCGCCCCAGGAGCCTCAGATCAGCACGTCGATGCTCTCGTCAGTTGAAGATCTGCATCCGCCGTAGCTTACGATAAAATCACGGGTGAGCGACGACTCTACGGACACAGATGAAACCAATGAGGTCGCCACTCCAAGGAATTAAGACCTTTTTTTCCCGTAAGCGTGCCCCATCTGACACGTTTGGTCCCTTTTTGCGTTGCGTGCTCGATGTCGTCAAGGGAAGATCACGCAACGCTTCACAGCCTGATGCGCCGCACTCTCTCGACGATGCACACTCTTGGAACTCACACGTCAGCTGACAACGACTGAAGGTGAGAACGAAGCCAATCATCACACTCACGCACTTCGTCTGTGTGTTATCTGTGTGTGCCCGTGGTTGCATTGCTCCAGGTCTTTTCGGTGCCTTGTGCATCAGCCCACCATGGGCCAGATCTACGTCAAGCTGGAGAGCGCATTGCAGAAGGTAACTGCCGGGGAACTCGCGGCTGACGAGCGACCTGACGTCTATCGCATTAGTGGGACGATGGCGGCCACCCTTGTCGCCTTCCACATCGACGGCTCAACGGGCGGCATCATTCCTGACAGGCGGGACCGCTTTGTGACGGCCATGCGGCGCGAGGGCCATGACCAGGAGATGGAGACTGAGGCGGAAGATCAGAACCAAATGGGCGGCGGACGGGTGAAGAGAAGGACACATGCGTCTCTGATGCCACCACGTTGCCTGTCTGTGTGTATTGCGTATCTCCAGCATCTTGGCTGGCGTCGGGAGGCGCATTTCATCTTGTTCGGCGTCTTGTGTCTGACGGTCTTCTATCATTTTTGGGACCGGCATCGGGCGTGGGCGCTGACCTTCCTGCTGCTTGGCAATGCTGCCCTCGGTATCGGCCGGGTGTACACCAACCTCGCCAAGTGCATCAGCGGATGCGTTGCCGGCACCCTGTGGCACTGGACGAGGGCTGAGGCGTTCTGTGTGAAGACGATGTGGCACGTTGGGTGTGGCAGCGGCATGGCTGAAGAGGAAGCGGCGGAGGAGAGTGCATGAGACAATGGAAGGGCAGTCAGGCGTGGGGCAGGAGCCTGTTCTCACTTTCTGCTGCTGTCGCTGCTGGTTGTTTCTCTCGAAGATGTTTGTGTCGTGTTGTGGCCGTTGATTCGTGTAGTAGGCGTGGGTGACGCGAATGGGGAGGGATCGAGGTCGTCTCTCCCCTCTTGTCTGACCTGCTGCCGCTTGACGAATCACGACCACCTCAAGACACATTGTTTTGCGCTGTGCATCGCTTCTCCAACATTGGGGCGGGTGTGAGAGCGAGAGTGAGAGTCTTGATGGACACAGTCGTTTTGGTGATGAAGTGAGGAGGGGGCTGCTCGTGTACAGAGAGTGACGAACAAGACTAAGTCAGATGGATAAGTGAGTGTCGTGCTGGTCTGTGGGTGTATAGCTGTTGGTCTGTCTGCACGTGGGCCAGCCGGTGGACAGAGTCGGTGGTGCCTTCTCTCTGATCGCAGTCTCTCTGTCTCACAGGACACATCTGCGTCGAATGACAGACGATGCTTCGTGAAGCTTGCGTATGTGTACTGAGTTATGCGATGACGTCCACCCGCCCGCACACACATCCACTCAAGTCTGATGAAGCTGTACACACACCCACACTGACATGCTGTTGTCCATATCTCGGTACGCGTGTGCTGGGAGGGTCTTTCCGTCTTCACACTGCCTCAGTCGACGTGTCGCCGTGCTAACTGGTCGGTCAGCACGAGAAACCATCAACGAGAACTGCAATGACTTCCGCCCACCCCCACATCCACTCCTACGGGTCACCACTCGATCTTGGAATCGTATGGGCTGACTAAGGAATCGTTACCGTACCAGTCGGAATCCGAAGGAATCGAAATAGGCCTCAGAGCAGATTCCGTGATTCCGTTGATTCCGCTGCAAGACTGCTGATTCGTGCTGATTCGTGTATGTATAGCTTGATTCCTGCTGCAGTACTGCCTGATTCGTCTGCCAATGACCTTTGTTTCCTTCCTCCAAGTGCTGGACACGATAACAGACATTGCAATGGAACATTGACATGTGCAAGCAAACTGTCAACCATCTCACACATCTCCGCACATTCCCTCCCTGTCCACACATGTATAATCCAACGCACTATTCACACACATGTCTCTGGTGTCTCCTCAATCATCTATTCACATAATGTCACTCGCCCCCTTTTCTCTTCACCCCCCTCCCCCGCGGCAGCTCGTATTCATCATCGCTAATCATCCGCTGTGTCTGTCCCCCTCGCCCTCGGCCACGCCCTCTGCCACGCCCTCTGCCACGCCCTCTGCCACTCTGCCACGCCCTCTGCCACGCCCTCTGCCGCGACCCCTTCCCCGCTTGACACCTGCACCTCTCTGCAACTCGATCTCAGGCATCTCACCATCATCTATGTCCATGCCGTTGCCCTCCCCTCCCTCCCCCTCATGGATGCTACAGGGTAGCGTGAAAGAGGTCACATGACAATGACGAGGGCCACCGGGTGCTCAGGAGAGTAACTCGGCTATATAGTCTATTGGTGGCGGATCTCAGGTTGGCCGTCATTCTAGCTCGGCCGTTTCAACCCGCCTGGGGTCCCAAATGGCCTGGCCGCTACGGAGAGCGGGGGAGGGGACCCTAGAGCATTTGGTATACCGTCCAGGAGGCCTAACATCCAGGCAGCCGTCGGGAGTATGTGACCTCTGAGGGTGGGCGTTGGATGGAGCTCAGCGCTCGTGAAAGAGGGGTAACAGGAATGTTGCGGTGCTCGCGCTGCTTCGTATCTGTTGACTCTCTCTCAGCGAGCGGGTCTTAGTGGAGAATGCTGTGGAGGATGTGATGTGATGTGAAGTGAGGGATATCAGACGTCTTGTCGAGTGTGGGTCTGAGGTGCAGAATCAATCAAGATGGATGTCCGCACACACACAGGGATGCTGGGAAGGACTGCCCAATGCTTATTCAAGCCGCAAACAAAGAAACGAAACAACACAGAAGTCCGCCAGTCAGAATAAGGGGAGGCGCAATGGCAAAAGAAGAGCTCGCTCCGGCGTTCTGTCGCTGTGGCTCGCCCCCTCCGAGCCGTTTTGTCTCCCCCGGCCGCTAGAGTCTGTTTTACGGAAACTGGCCCCCCAACTCATCGCGGGACACAACACAAGGCAACACACGTCACAACACATGCACAAGATGGCAAAAGCAAAGCAAACACAACACAAACACATGCGAGAGAGTAGCATGCGCTGATGAACGAAAGCATGGAGACGGATCTTCCCTCCCTTCATCAGCGCAGCGATACACCATTGCAGCGTGTACACAGGGGACCACTCTCTCACTCACATGCATGCACTCAATGATTGGTGTGTCATTTCAGGCACCCTGCAACATGGAGGAAGATTAGATGCGGCTGATCGAACACACCTTCCCTGTCTCTCTTGTTTCCGTTTTCCTTCCTCTTCTCTGGCATTCTCTCGGGAGGGCAGTTGTTGATATCTCTGCAGAAGGCCGGTAGTTGGGGGGATCATGGGGTGGGAGTTTGGCGGCTTGTTTGGAGAGACACGCGGCGTTTTCTTATGTCGAAAGACTCTCTGAGTCTCATGGAGAGAGAGACAATCACGTATACCTGACTATGTCTGGCTGTCTGGCTGTCTGCCTGTCTGCCTGTCTGGCTGTCTGCCTGTCTGCCTGTCTGGCTGTCTGCCTGTCTGCCTGTCTGCCTGTCGGTCGGTCGGTCGGTCGGTCGGTCGGTCCGAGTGTCTGTCGGTCTGTCGGTCGGTCGCTGATGCCCAGAGTGTCGGACACACGCATGGAATCATGTCGGTCTCTTTGGAATCGGAACATTGCACCCAAGAATCAACAATATCACACACGAATCAGACGATTCCATAGGAATCGAAATGCCCGTCTGGGCAAGGAATGGCCATAGAGGAATCGGGCACCATGATTCCGACCGGTACGGATTCATATCTCGACAACTACTGAGTTTCAGGGGCTGATCGACCGGCCCCTAAGCAAATCGAAGGCGCTCTTTCACGTGCTGAAGTCGGTTTCGGCGTGTGATGGCTACTTCGCCCTCTACAGGGGGGTCACGGGTCGATTCCTATGTCCGGATTCCTGATTCCAAAATTGAGTGGTGACCCGTTGATCCACTCAAGTCTGATGACATGAAAATACATTAACTCATAGCGCAACGGCAGGCAGAGTCTGTCGGTTTCTCATGAAATGAACTGCGTCAATCAACCAACTCTCAATCATGCGACAAACATACCAGCACCATTCTCAGTGATAACCCCCCCTCCCCCCCTCCACACACACAGGGCTGTCGGTGCTGATCTGGGAGGGTCTTTTCGCTTCACACAGCATCAATTGACGTGTCCTCGAGCTGACTGGTCGGCCAGCACAAACAGCAATCGGGGTAGCTATAGTACAAGAGAAATTCGTCTGTCACTCCTGGCCGGCGGCCATTTTGCAGAACAGCCTGCGAACCGTTGCGGTTGACAGAACCCAACGGCAGCCCGTCGATCGGCAGACCGACGAGTGCTTCGCGCCCAAATCTCTTCCTTCCTTGCCGAATTCTCTTGCGCCCATAACCTCGCTTCCCGCCCTCTCTCTTGCGCATCATGGTGTCAGTGGTCGCCCTCCGCCTTTCTCTCCTCGTCGCTGTGTGCCTCGCCGTCTACACCCTTCCCGGGGCTCACGCCGAATGCGAACCTGACATAGTTGGCAACTGCACCCGTACGTAAGCATACACGGAGAATAACACAGATGCCTTATTTATCCCGCTCGCGTGTGTTCCTGTTGGCTTCATGCAGGCTTGGTGGCTGGGGACCCTCAGAGCCGCCGGGTTCTTGACGGTGAAGTGGTGGCTGCGGCTGACGTGAGAACCGATCAGAATGTGAGAGCCTTCCTCGATGTGGAAGCCGAAGGGGACGTGAGGGCCTTTCGCGATGTGGTTGCAATTCGCAATATGTCTACCCGTGGTGAAGTGAAAGCCAATAGTAAGTAACGATGAGCACCAGGTCCCGTCGCCCGCTGCACTCTGTGTGGTGTTTTGGGTGTGTGTCTGTGTCTTTCCAGGCATAACTGTCGGCAGGCGTGACCCTAACGTGGGGGATACTGGCGGAGATGGCAACATCGTGGCAGCAGGGAGCCTGACTGTCTCGGGTCGCAGCATATCGGCCATCGGTGCGAATACGTTTGTCAGACGTAAGCAACATAGCACAGACATTATCCGCCCTCGTGTGTGTTGCTGTTGTCTCGGCGCAGAATTGAGAACTGCCGGCGCCACGTTTGGTGGTATCGGTGACGTGAACGCTGGGGACGATGTGTTTGTCGGAGACAGTTTGTTTGTTCGCGGGCGGGCCATTTCGAGGGCTTTTGAGCTGAGCGACACCGACAATCAGCCGCCGTCATCCTTCGCAGAGTGGGGCGGGAGGAATCGATCATCGGCGTACGAGGCCTTCAGGCAGCTGCCTGTGCACAGCGACCCACACAACAGGCTGACGCTGGCCGCCCAGGACGTCAGCCGCCTCTTCCCATCGGCAGTGGAAACATTCGAAGACGATGATCAGCCGGAGGAGGGTGGCAAAGGGCGGCCGACGAAGCACACGACGATTGACCTGACCCAGCTGATCTTCACGCAGATGTCCGTCATCCAAGACCTCCAGGCCCGCATCGCCCGTCTGGAGAATGGGGCCGGCCGTCAGCCCACACATCCGGGTAGGCCATCAAGCAGGGCACACACAATAGCCAAACGAGCTCACATGTCTGTGTCTGTCTGTCTGTGTGTCCGTGTGTCTGTGTGTCTGTGTGTGTGGTTGGTGTAGGCCGAGGCGGCAAGAAGGGCAAGGGCGCCGGTGGCCCACCCTCAGTCGTCGACGGCAAGGGCGGCAGCAAGTGAGATGTCTATGTGTCTGTGATGGGTGTCTTGGTGTCCTCACGAGTGAGTGTGTATGTATATCTTTCCGTCTGTGCAAGTGCGCACTTGTATTGCATTGTGTGTTATGGTACGGTATGGATCGTGGAGTGAGACAGACACAGAAGCGTTTTTCTCTGCCCTGACTGACTGACTGGAGAGAGGCGAACTTATGGAGGGAGGAGGGCCTGGCCTGCCGGGGGGTCATCAGAAGTCTGTATGTGTGTCAACATATTTGTGTGCGTGCCGCTGTACACATCACGTGTATTGGACGGCGTCTGTCTGTCTGTCTGTGTCGTGCTGATCCGGAGAGAGAGGTGCGTGCGGTGCTATGTCATTGGCCATCGCAGAGAGGGAGGGCAGCGAGGAGAGGGGCGGGCCTGCGTATGTGGTGAGTCCATCTCTTGGTGTGTCTAGGTCAGTATTTGTCCGCCAGTGTGCACATCCTATTTGTATTTGTGTCGCTAAGTGCGTCCATCGATCGCATGTGTGTCGGTGCACAAACCAATCGCAGGCGACAGAATTCTCCTCCGTCTTGGCTGAGGAGGGAGGCACGGGGCGAGGGAGAGGTCGGTGCCATGTCGGCCTTCGGGCGTGGCAATTTTGGCGCCATTGGACACCTTGTTCGCGCATCGGTTGCTGGTTGGGTCGGATTGTAGTTTTGTGTGAGTGTCCATAGACAGACAGCAGTCATTTGTGTGTATGGCCTCTCTCTCCCTCTCTGTTATTTGATCGATTTGTTTTGCTCTTTGCCTGTGTGTGTGGCGTGGGGAACTATAGGACCTGCCTGCTGCCGTCGACCTGGGTGTGTGTATGGCTGCTGCAGTCAGTGTGCAGACGTCGTGCGGTGACTGTGTGTTCATTCAGAAGTACGAGTGCACCAAATGCCGCGATGTGCGTGCAAATGGTCCTGTCCACTGTCTCAATGCCTCACGTGTGCACGTGTTTAAATTTGCTGAATGCAATCACACAGACACGCGCACACACAGACACGCACACACACCTAGAGTGAGAGAGACAGAGATGTATCCAACACACGGGGCGCATCGCAGCACGGCTGAAGCTGAAGTGGGGGATTAGCAGAGTGTCTGAGACAGTGGAAGGGCAGTCAGGCGTGGGGCAGGAGCCTGTTCTCACTTACTGCTGCTGTCGCTGCTGGTTCTTTCTCTCTGAAGATGTTTGTGTCGTGTTGTGGCCGTTGATTCGTGTAGTAGGCGTGGGTGACGCGAATGGGG
This sequence comes from Vitrella brassicaformis, assembly GCA_001179505.1. Classification (NCBI taxonomy): domain Eukaryota; family Vitrellaceae; genus Vitrella; species Vitrella brassicaformis. The sequence goes on along the minus strand of CDMY01000299.1, from coordinate 63,289 downwards.
AGGGATCGAGGTCGTCTCTCCCCTCTTGCGTGACCTGCTGCCGCCTGACGAATCACGACCACCTCAAGACACATTGTTTTGCGCTGTGCATCGCTTCTCCAACATTGGGGCGGGTGAGAGAGTGAGAGGGTCGGTGGACACAGTCGTTTTGGTGATGAAGTGAGGAGGGGGCTGCTCGTGTACAGAGAGTGACGAACAAGACTAAATCAGATGGATAAGTGAGTGTCGTGCTGGTCTGTGGGTGTATAGCTGTTGGTCTGTCTGCACGTGGGCCAGCCGGTGGACGGAGTCGGTGGCGATTTCTCTCTGATCGCAGTCTCTCTGTCTGACAGGACACACATGCGTCGAATGACTTTGTACTCGTACTTGCGGTGGGACTCGGTGCTATGTATTGAGTTATGCGATGACCTCCACCCACCTTAACATCCACTCAAGTCTGATGAAACCGTACACACACACACACCCACTGGCCACTCAGTGCTATCCGGGAGGGTCTCTCCCTTGATCGGTTGACGTGTCGCCGAGCTGACTGGTCGGCGACACGTCAGATTGAGGAGCTGTCAACGAAGACATTGCGAAATGGAAAGACACCAGACGGCTACAGCTACACGTCAAGACACACTGTTTGGCCGAATGGAGACATAGTCGATGGGTGTGGTCAGGTGGCCTGCGGCCTGGTCATTAGCTGGCGGTAAGGGGATTTGTGCAGATTGCCTATCGTGGGAAGCTGACCTTGTGTGGGGTGTCTGTAATGCGCGTGGGCCAATGGTGGCGGCCGGTGGCACTGATGCTGCATTCTTACATGTCGATACGTTCATCACTAGGTGCTTCGTGGATGTATGCGCTATAGTTCATTGTCCCATCCACCCCACCGACGTACACAATACAAGATGCACACCATCATGTAAGCCGCCACGCATTCTGCCAGGATGTGTGCGATGCTTTTAGGTCAACACAGCGATGGGTAAAAAGCAGCCGGCCACCACCCATGGCAGGTCGGCGACGCCACTCTGTCTTTCTGTACACGCTATCTACCAAAACCACCGTCTGTGGTGGGTGGATGGATGGATGGGAGTCCCTTTTTGCCTGCAGCCGGCTAATGCGACATGCCTGCCTGCCTACCTCGTCGAAAAGCGCTCGAAAAGCAAACGTAGCGCCTTGGCGCAAACACAACAGACAGACAGACACTAAAACCAAAATCGCGCGGCAATCATAGAAACGGTGACACCCTCCCGCCCGCCCCGCTATGCACATGCTGTCTCAGGGACGTTCGAGAGAGTTACAAGAGAGAGATGCAGGGGCGTGCCTGCCTGCCTGCCTGCCTGTGTCTACGGCTACCAGTGGGGCTCGCTCGCGTGGGGAAGCGGCCCGTTGCCACGTGAGCGGCATTTGTCTGTACAGGTCCACTCACTCACCAACTCACTCGGTCGCGCGAATGCGCATATGTCTGCCTAAACCAGCGATGCTGTCTGTCTGTCTGTGTGTACGCAGCCATCCCTGTCGACCATCCACTTATTCGTCCCTCACGGCTGCATTCGAACGACGTTCGCATGGTGGAAGCAATTCCCGCCCACGTCAGCGTGCTCACACGTGATTGGGAACAGCCTCCACCCCCACGAGGGTCGCTCGAATACAGCCACAAGGGTGAGAACAATCATATGGACGGCACGGCACGCACACCTGTCATTTCCATCGAAGGCCCCCCCTCCACCCCTCCTCCCTCTCTCCCTCATCCATATCCATCCATCCGTTCTCTCCGGTGTCTGCCTCAGTGCTGACCATGACGGCGGCGGGCACCAGTGGATTGAGGAGTGTGTCGATTATGCCATCCTCCGTCCATGTCGACACCGAAAAGGCACACGCTAAGGCCGAGATAGATTGCCGTACAGGACAGCCCCTCCCCTGGCAGCATAGGATAGAAAACGGCGAGTGGCAGCATTGCATACGCAGACACACTCCAGCCATACCGTGCCACCCGCAGCCATCTCTACCAGCACATCCGCACTCGTGTGTGTGTGTCATCGCCCTGCCTCTGGATGGAATCGACCGAACGTTGGGGCACACACACAACAGGCACGCAAAACACATCACTCGCCACCTCGGGTCATCGGCTCTCTCTGCGGGTCGGTGCGTGTGTGGTGTCTGTCGCTCGCTACTTGAAAGCCTTGACTCTATAGACCACAAAGAGGGAGACACACGCACGCAGCCAGTGGCACGAGCCTTCGGCGCGCGGAAAAAGACACGACGGCCGCCGCCGCAGCAGACGGACGGCCATCGCTGCATAGCGTAGTCCACCCTCTGTCACACCCCTCCCCTCCTCTCTACGTTGACCGACCGACCGACCGACCGACACAGCTACTGTCTAAGCTGTCGTTCGCCGCTTGGCTGGGTGGCGAGAGAAGCTCCACATCAGTCGGTGTTTGCACCCACCCCTCCTTTGTCTCTCCTCTCCTCTCTAACTTCATTTCATTGGTCGGTAGCTACACGGCTGGGCTGCGCCCTCCCACTCGCCCGCCGAGCCCTCCCTCTCGCCATCTTTGCCGGTCGCCTATCTGCCTTTCTTCGAAAGTAAGTAGCGAGCAGCACACACAATATACACACGACGGACGCCATCAGGCACCTCAGCCAGTGAATCAATCAATCACCCTCGCAGGGTATCTCTCTAAGGTCAGCAGTGGGAGCAAGTGACCCCCATCCCTCTGCACAGATGCCCCGCGCTCCATTCCCTCACTCTACAAGGACTCACTCACACGACAGGACTCAAAAAACCCTCTACACACAGTAATCCGTCCCCTCCCGTCACCCACCCAGTCTCTCCCTCCCTCCCTCCCTCCCTCCCTCTCTACACATCTGTCTAGATCTACATGGCTGTCTGTCTAGATCTACATGTCGTTGGGCTCGCGCCACCGCCAGTTGTCCGAACGCGCACCCATGCCCCTGCTGCTGCTGCCGCTGCTGCTGTTGTAGTTGCTGCTGTTGTAGTTGCTGCTGTTGTAGTTGCTGCTGTTGTGGTTGCCAAACCCCCCGCCGTACCCGCCCTCGTTGTGGTGGCGGAAGGGCCGGTTGGAGCGGCTGGGCGGCGGCGGGGGCGGGAAGCGCATGAAGGCCTGGTTGTTGTTGCTGTGGTTGTGGCGGTTGTTGCTGTGGTTGTTGGGCGTGTGGGGCTGGATGGGGTATTGCGTGTTGGCATGTGGGGGCGGCATCATGTTGGGCCCGCACTGCTCGCGCAGCTTGGGCTGGACGGGGATGTGCAGCTGGTGCATCAGCGACAGCAGCGTGGGGCCGTACTTGTGCTCCTGGCCCTTCCGCAACACAGCCCCCAGCAGGTTGTTCGCCACCTCCGTCGGCACCTGCCAATGGATTCACCCAACACACGCACAAACACAGAGATGCTCACGTGTGTGTGGGGGGTGGTGGTGGCGGTATCAACGCACCTTGATGCCCTGGTTAGCGGCCTGTTGAATGAGGTCGATGGCGGCGTCGAAGTGCAGGGCGTACACGCACCCGTTGATGAGGGTGCCGAACGTGACGCCGTCGCCGCGCTCGCCCTTGCGGTTCATCGTGTCGAACACCTCCAGCGCACGCTTGACCTGACAGGCACACACACATGGATGGATGGATGGATGGGTCATGGTTAGGGAGGGGAGGGGAGGGAGGTACCCCACCTGTCTGTTGCGGATGCACGCTTGTATGAGCGATGTGTAGACGAGCACCGACGGGCGCAGGTGGAACTTCATCTCCATGTCGTCAATCATCTGCACACACACACACACACACACATGCAGACTCCCATCATTGTGTGTATGCGGCGGTGTATGGTATGTGTATACCTGGAATGCCTTGTCCAGCATGCGGGCCTTGCCGTACAGCTTGACCAGGATGGAGAAGGTCACGGCCGTCGGCTTGACGCTCACACTCAACATCTCCGCAAACAATCGCTCACCCAACTCCACATTCGACTGCACATCCACACCGAACACAGCACACTCAATGCACCTTGTGTGTGTGTGTGTGAGGGAGGGGGGCTGGGCCCACCGACGCACCTACCTGTTTGAAGCACCCGTTGAGGAGCGTGTTGAATACGATGTCGTCGGGCTTGAAGTGGTGGCCCTTCATGTCCTCCACTACCTTGAACGCTCCACTCATGTCGCCAGCTGACACGCACAACATGCCCCCAGCCAGCCAACAGATATGCACCCTCTGTCTGCACCCACCCACCACCTCACACACACACACACACACGGACCTTCTACGTGAGCCTGGATGAGGACCGAGAAGGCGATGAGGTCGGGCGCGACGTCCTTGCCCTGTTTGGCGTCGGTGAGCATCTGGTGGTAGAAGCGCATGGCCTCGTCCACCTGCTTGGTGCGGGCGAATCCCTTGAGGATGGTGGTGTACATGACCGTGTTGACCGCGTCGCTGCTCTTGGCCTCTTCAAACACCTGATTGCACCCACAGATGGATATGGATGGATGGGCGGAGGGGTGTGCGGAAGTAGCAGTACCTGCATGGCTCTGGGGAGGTCTCCGTTGTTGATGCAGGCGTCGAGTAGGATGCCGTAGAGGATGGCCGTGGGCTCCAGGTCGGTGTGCTTGAGCCCCTCCCAGAGCTCGAAGCACTCGCGCAGCCGCCCCGCCTGGCCCAGCGCCTTCATCACGTTGCCGTACGTCACCACTGACACCTTCACCTGCATACACACACACACACACACACACACATGTGATTGCTGGAGAGAGAATGTGTGTGTGTGCGTTGGTGTGACCGTACTTTTTGTTGCTGTATGTGTCGGAAGACTTCGAGTGTGCGCGAGAGGTCCTTCATGTGCAGACAAGACTCCATCAAACAGAATGACACGACCTAAACAACACGCCACACCCCACCAGGCATCCACAGGCGGGGAGGGAGGGGGGAAGATCTACCCATTCCACCTCATGCTCACCTCATGCAGTCTCGACGACTCGCTCACGCCCAGCCGTTTGAGGTACTCGAGTGCGGTGTTGAGGTGGGCCTCCCGCGCCGGTCCCTGGCCGATGTTGTGCAGCCCCTTGATGAGGATGGAGCAGGTGTACTTGTCCGCCTCGATGCCCTTCTCCCCCATCTCCAGCACCAGACCCCACGCCTCGTCCAGACGCTTCGAACGCACCGCAGCGTCGATCACCGTGTTGTAGGAAATGTCGTTGGGCTGCAGACCTGACAAAGGAGGAAGGTGACAAAGGAGGAAGGTGGCCAACACAGAAGAAATGCGTATTTGGCGCGCGCCGGTTCGGTGTGTCTGGGTGGGAGGGGGGAGGGGGCGGGGCGGTTGCTGACCGGCGCGTTCGGATGCGCGGAGTGTCTTGAGTGCGCCGTCGAAGTCGCCCTTCTGCGCGTACCCCTTGCTGAGGATGTTGAAGCTCACGATGTCCGCCAACAGGGTCTGACCCTCCTCACACATCTACAGACATCCATCCATCCACCAACACACACACACAGAGGTGTGCATCCGTCCGTGTGTGTGTTAGGAGGGCGTGCGCACCTGGACGGATTCGTTGACGAGTGTTTCGGCGATCTGCAGCTGGCCGGCGCCGACACACGTGCTGAGGACACTGTTGAGGACGAGGCTGTCGGTCTCCACGCCGCAATCCAGCATCTCACGCAACACCTTCAACGCGGCCTGATGTGTGACGATCACACCACACACACAGCACAAAGCACAACAACGGATTTGTGTTGGGGTGTGTGGTGGGGTGGTGGGGTGGTGTGTACCGACTGACCCATGCGTCGTTTTTCTTGGAGTATGCGCGTATGAGTGTGGTGTAGGACTTCATGGAGGGGAGCTCGTGCTTCTTGAGGGCGGCGAAGAACACCTCCACCTTGACCGGGTCGTTGCACTCGAACGCAAAGTTGATCAAACACCTGACACACATAACATCCACACACACAAACCACACACCACACACACAAAGGGGTGGAATGGCGTCCGCACACACGAGAGAGGGGTGGGATGTTGCGTACCTGAGCATGGGTGCGTCGGGTTCGACGTTCTGCTGCTTCATGAGGTCGTAGAGGCCGAGCGCCTTGTCGTACATCTGCTTGGACGAGAAGATCTTCATCAACGCTTGGAAGAACCCAAACGGACACGACACACCGTGCGCCTAACCACACCACACACCACACACAACACACAACACACCATCACACACATAAAGATGGAGATCGACCCACCACACACACACACCCCACACGTGTTCCTCTCCCCCCACACACAGGCGGACTGACCTTCATGGTCTGTATGACCTCCTCGTGGAAGTCCTTGTGGCCTCCGTGAGCCGCAAACGCCACCAGACTCACATACATGCCCTCGTCGTACCCCACATCGGCGTCATACCCCTCACTCACAAACCGCCGATACACGCCATAGGCACGCCCGTTGCGCGTCTTGCACAGGTGCACGATCGTCTGCGCCATCTCCCGAGCCACCTCGCCCCTGTCACGGGGAGCACCGGCGGGCTGGCTTTGGTTCTGTCCGTGGCTGGCACCGGGGGATGTCTCGATGAGCGCGGGTGAGTCGACGAGGGGCACCACACGCTCGCTACGGGGCGTTTCGTCAACAGAGGCGTTCGAGAGAGTGGAGTCGCCATCGCTCTCGACGGTCTTGCCGCTGCCGGGGTGGTGGGCGTCCTTGGACGGGTGGATGGACAGGGGGAATGACGCCTTGGACCACCATCGGGCCACCCACGCGATGAGCGACGGAGACACGTGCCAGAAGACCAGGATGCCCAGGGCGCCCGCCGCCTCCAGGGCGTACATCCACAGCGAGTCGCCCGCCATGGTGCCCAGCAGCATGCATGAGGCCGCCAGCAGCACCGCCGCGACGCACAGCAGCGTTTCCGTCTTGATGCTCAGCTGCATATTGGCGGATCTGGCTGATCTCGGCTGGCGAGAGGGAGAGGGATGTGTCGGTCGGCTGCAGCCGGGAGGTCGCGTGCTGTGCGTCCGGTCAGGCGAGGCACCTAGACCGACGACAGATGGCAGCTATTGTGTGCGTCGTCGCTTCGTTCGTCAGATGGGTGGGTGCGGCGACCAGAGGGGGTGCAGAGGTAGATCTGCTGCGGCAGTAGGCGGGATCTGCCTCGGCTGCGTCGTTTGTGCCAACCCAGAAAGCTCGCTTCATGTTGGCCAAGCTCGCACGTGGCGGGATCTTTCTCATTTGCGGCCGCCCGTTGATGGTCGTGCACATCATACTCTTCCTCTGTGTTCGTACTGCATTATCTTTGCAGTGGTGGAGGGCCACCACCATTTGCTGATTACGAGATCTGCAGCTTGCCTGGAGGAGAGAGGCCTCGACTGCACGGTATTGGAGGAACGTAGACCGCAGCCGCTGTTGTATGAAGGGAGGGTCGGCGTCCAGTTCCTCGGCTCCATCAGATCCTGCCAAGGATGATGCCAAGGACACCGTCTTCACCGACGGTCCGCGCAAGGGCAAGACCTTCCAGTGGGCGCTCGACAAGTAAGCAAGGCATGCGCATGCGCCATATCTGTCCATGGTTTTCTCCTTTCCTCAGTGACCAGGAGTTCTGTCAGGATGCGTACTACCGCTCGAAGATGAGGCCCTTATACGAGGCGCAGCTCTCATTCACTGACGCCCCCGGCACCCCGAAGACCCCGCCGGCAGAGCTCAAGGCCTTCGTGGTACACAAACAAACAGGAACGAGCCCCGTTTCTCAGCCCTTCTCACTTTGGGCAATTGTCTGTGTGTGGGGTTCGCAGGGGTTCAAGCCGGACATGAAGGCGATGGAGCGATGGGTCACATTGGACCTCATGGCAGAGCAGGTGATCCAGGACACCCGCAGAGGCCTCTACTAAGAGCAGAGATATATATATATATATATATATTCTGTCTGGTAGCTGTTAGATCGATGAGCACAGGAAGGAGTTACTGAGGAGAAAAATGCTGGCGGGCTGCCTGAAAGAGAGGGCCATTCTTACGGCCGCCGCTACTTATTGAAAAGAGAAGAAATGGCTGTGCAGTAGTTGTTAGTGTCTTCTATAATGAATGATTCCGGTACGTGTGTGCGCGTGGGACAGCGGCGGCGGGCAGCCTCTCAGAGAGGACATCCCATTTGGCCGCCGGTATAGACGCTGGCTGGCCCTCCCAGAGCTGCTTGGTAGGATGTGTATGCTGGGTTGAATGTGTGGGGGTGAGTGTGTGGGACAGCCGGGGGAATACGCAGGTGCACATGTGTGTGTATGTTTAAATGTAGACAGAGAGGCATTCATCCATATATGTCCGCCAGGGGCCACCGATACAGGCAAGACAGACAGACAGACAGGCAGGCAGACAGGCCATCCATCCATTCTATTCACAAAGTAACCACGAATTTGCTGTTTGCTTGACAACAATCCAACTCCTCCCACCTCCTCCTCCCGCCACACTATCATTCAACCAATTGCACCCACATGCACCCATACTGCCATCCATCCATCCGTCTATCACGTCACTCGTCAGCGGCGAACGGGTTCCCCGTCGGGCTATCGGGCAGCACCAGGTCGTCATCGTACTCGTAGTACTCATCTTCACCTCCATCCTCCTCTGCGACACCGTCAACACCACCAGCAGCGGCAGCGTCCTCAGCGTCATCCTGATGGCCGTTGCAGCTGGCTGCCTGTTCGCCACTGGATGGCTCGTCGACAGCCACGCGTGATGGGTGCTGTGGATTAGGCGGGTCCGTGAAGGCCGGTGGGTGCGGCTGCGGTGCCTCGGTGGCGATGGACTCCTCGCCAGGTACGGGTAAAGGCTCCCTGTGTGCAAGGGATACACAGACAGACGGAGGATGGTCGAAGGCTGTTGTTCACCGTTTGATTTGCCTGTTCTGACCTGGCGATCTCTGGTGCTTCGTCCTCTTGCTGCAGCTGCTGGTGGTTCTGGTGGTGGTGGTCCTGGTGGTGGTTGTGGTGCTGCTGTTCATGATCCGCTGTTCCGTTGGCAGGTCGGTAGAAAATGTCATCCTCCTTGCTCGCCCCATTCGCCCGCTGTGGTGCCACCGCACCAGCAGCAACACCAGCAACACCAGCAAAGGCAGCAGAAGCGGCAACCGGCGCGGGTCGCGGCGAATTCTCATACACAACCTGATACACACACACACTCACCCAAGCAGTTGCACACGCCGCCATCCACGCCTCCCTCCCTCCGTCCCGCCCTTCTCTCTCTCACCTCCTGCCTCCTCGCGTGGATATTCATGGGTGGCGGGGGCAGTGGCGGGGGCAACTCACGCACCTCGCGATAGCGCGGCTCCTGGGGCCGCATGGCGTCCCATCCGCTGTTGGGCAGAGGCCTGAAGGCCGCCGCAGCAAAGGGGGCCCCCTGACGCACCGGCACGGGCCGCGTCAAGTGCAGCGGTCGGTGTGTGGGTGAGCCGGCTGTGGGGCAGTAGGTCGATGGGGGCTGGGGGGGAGGGATGGGGAACTGCATCAACACGGGAGGGCGGGCCAGGGGCTTGGCCTGATGAGCAAAATAGACAGACAGATGGAGACAGATGGCAGGTTGCGAGTGCATTCGTGTCCTCGTGAGTGCATTATGTCTTCACTCTCTCTACCTTGCGAGGACTGAGTCCGCCGGCCTGGAGGAGTGGGTCCAGCCGCACCTCGCCCCCGCCCGTCCGCACCTTCCGGGGACTCAGCCCGAGACCCTCAGCCTGGCCCAGCCACCCGTTCACCGCTCCACCGCCCTGCACCCCTCTCGGCACACGCAAATGCACGCGATTGTCGCCTGGAGCTTCCGCGAAGCTGGAGGGCGCTGAGAGAGGCGATCCGAACGAGCGGACATCTGCAGCCGCGTGGACCGGTCTAGGGGGCGGATAGTGATGGCGATGTACGAGTGGCGGGGAAGCCGAGTGCCCGAATGGCTGCTGTCCATACGCCCGGACGGGCACCCTGAGGGTGTCTGCGGCTCCAGGACCTCCCTGCCCCGGCATCATCTGTGGCGACCCCTGCTGCTGCTGCTGATGCTGGTGGTGGTGGTGGTGGTGTTGGTACTGCTGCTGCTGTTGCTGCTGATGTTGCTGATGGCCGGACCGACCAGATGATGGTGACGACACGGGCGAGTCGTGGTGGGATGGCCGTGAGGATGGCGATCCGTCCGCAGAGTGGCGGATGTCGACGAAGCCGTTGGGTGTGAAGACGAGAGACCCGTTCACGAGTGGCGGCGAGGGTGAAGCGGGGGCGCCGGCGACATGCGGTGGAGGGGCAGTGGTGGTGGGTGTGGATGCCTGGGTGGGGTCGAGAGGCGGCTTCGGGAGGTTGGCAAGGTCCAGGGGCCTCCGCTTGAAGGTCTCATCTGAACACACGACAGCCAACACACACAGTTAGCTACAGAAGGCATCAGCACACACAGCTAGCTTCACAAGGCCTCTCTCCCTCTCTCTCTGTGCCTTTTGCACCCACTCCAAGCGAAGCTCTGGACGCCCCTCTGCATGTTCTCCACCAGCCACGACGCCGGGCTGCCCTCCCTCCTAGCAGCTGCCAGAGGGGGCACAATGGGCGCAGGCTCCATCAAGCCCGCGCCGCCCTTGCGCGTCGCCTCGTTGCGGGTCATGTGCTGGACCATCTGGTGTGCGGGAAGCGGCATGGGCCCTCGTGGCGGTGCGATTGGCATGGTGGACCTCGGTGGCGGCACTGGTGGCGGCACCGGTGGCTGTGGAGGTGGAGGTGGGCGGAAGCGGCAGTCGATCAGCAGCTTGTCGAATGCCGCCTTGCCGCCCTTGAGCAATGCTACGCCTGAAGACAGGAAGGATCAGCCAGCCAGGCATACACACGGGTACATGGGTCGCTCTGTATCGACCGAGCCTCTCCTCTGTCGTGGTCTCACTCACCTTTGACCCCGTGTATGACCATCATGGCCACCAGACGCTTCAACGGCTCCTTGGACATGTCCAGCGCCATCAGAGGGTTGGCCACATGCAGCTGCCTCCGCTTCGCACGACGCTGCTGGCCTCTGCCGTGCGGCGGCTGTGGGCTGCCACCCTCCCTCTCTCTCTGTGTGGGTCCGGGGTGCTCGTGTGGTGGAGAGGGTGATGAGAGGGGCGTGGAGGTGTCATGGTTGTCTGTGTCTGTGTGGGACTCGTCGATGACTCTGCCGTCCTGGTTGGCTATCACGAAAAGGGGGCGGTCGGTGGGACCGAGCGCGCGCTGCTGACCCAGGCAGACCGCGATCAGCTGACTCACGGACTGCTTGATGAGGCACACAGACAGATAGACAGACAGAGAGAGAGAGAGGAAAGAATGACCAGACGGCAATGGAGTGGGGGTTGTGCTGGCCGATACTCACGTGTCTGTTATCTGGGTCGACGACGTACACTATCATGTTTGCGGGCCATTTCCGGATCTTGCCATCCATCCGCCGCACACTCTGCGGCCGCGTGTCCACTATCGCCGTCTTCCACCTCAGTCCGCCGTCGGCCTCGTCTGCTTCCCCGCCCGCACCAGCACCGCCGCCGCCGCCTGCTGCGGCCTTCTTGGCGGCCCCGCCGCCCTTCTTGCCGCCGAATAGGGCACCCCCACCGCCACCCCCACCGCCACCAGCACCACCCCCACCACCCTCGCCGCCCTTTCTACTACTGCACGGCTCCACGCTCGCCATGATGTCCTGCGCCTCAATGTGCAGACAGAACAGAGGCGACTCCTCGATGAGCACTCGCGGCATCCCCTCTGTGCCGTTGGCCATGTCGAGGGCGTTCTTGAATGGGTTGAATGAGTTGAGGAGCGCCCATGGGTTGGTCTTGCTGCTGTTGCTGCTGGTGGTCAGGTCGTCGGACCGAGTGGTGTCCGATCTGGCGGAGCTGCTGGGGGAGGGGACGGGGAAGGCCGGATGGGGGTCGGGGGATGCCGGGGAAGACGGCTTGCTAATTGACAGCAAATCGGGCCTGAGGGAATGGGAGAAAAGAAAAGAACTAGCGACGTGTGTGCGATTCTCTCTCTCTCGTGTGTGTGTGAGTGTGTGTGCGCGCACCGTCCTGACACGTCCCTCAGGAGTGTCAGAAAAGTCAGTGGCGTGGCGTCGCGTAGCTTGAGGGCCTCCTTCACAAGCGCAGTCAAAGGGAAGGGACGGTACTCTGATGCACACACACACGACAGATATGCATAACCATCCAACCGAGTGCGCCGTTTTTTTCTTGCGTCAGTCACCGTGTCCGTTGGTCTGCGCGTCGTGTCCGTTGCCGCCCTCCTCGTGTGCCGCGGGTGGGCTACAGTCGGCGTCGAAGCTCCTGAGGAGGAAGTGGTGGAGGTTGTCGCTGCTGCCCCGGTGGCTCAGCAGCCGCTCCCGGTGCATCGTCAGCCACCCCAATGCGATGAAGTAGACCATCGTGTACGACGGCTGACACGGAACCACACAGACAGACAGACAGACAGACATGGGAGGACGTGTGTGTGTTGTTTTCGGTCTGTTATGGTGGCATACTTGGTGCTTGAGGCACTCCCGCCAGAGTGCGAGCAGCAGATGCACGTCACGGAAGCATGATGTGTACAAGGATGTATACCACCTGCACACAACACACACAACACAGACAACACAGACAACACAGACAACACAGGAGGTCGGTCCGTCCGTGAGCGGCCGGCCAGGTGGGTGGCTGGCTGGGTGGCTGGCTGCCGTGTGAGTGTGTGGCTCACTTGACTAGGTAGAGGTCCGGCATGATCTCCTGGTTGTCCAGCGCCTTGCTCAACTCGGGATCGTGAAACTGAAGCAACAGCCTGCCCACACACACACCACACCACACAACCATGACAAAGACCTCTCCTCCCCTCCCTCCCTCCGTCCACCTATACAGTACCTGGTGACTTGACACATGAGTTGGAGAGGCAGCACGGGCCCTCTTGACGATAGGCTCATCTCGGCCTCGTGGAAGATCCTGGCGCCCATATTGCGGATGATCATGTCAAGGCACCCCAGCAGCTGCGGGCGGCTGGGCCGGGGAGCCAGGAACAGGAAAGGCGCACACACCTCGTGCAGACCTGCACGGCCAACACAACAAAACACAACACACACAAAAGGCAGGCTCCCCGGCGCGTGTGTGCTGGAGGGGTGGTGTGTACCCTGCTTGTAGTAGTGTATGTCCTTCCGCCGCAGCGCACAGTAGTGGGCCAACACCGCCTGCAGCTCATCCTGCCACACACACGAACACAAACACGGCCACGAGCATCAGCTGGTCGTTTGCCATGGACACGTCAGTCAGGTCGCGGCCGACTCCTACTTTGGTCTCCTGTGCTTGGAAGAGGGCATAGTGCTGCCGAGTGCGCTTGACGTCCTCCGCAATCAACTGCAAAAAGCGACGGCAAAAAGGCAGACAAGACATCCGCCATTCAGTTGCAGCGGAATGGCAATTCTCACCTCTACGTTGTGCACAGGCTCCTTCCCCGAGGTCCTTCTCTCCTCCTCATGGGCCTCTATGGTCTTCTGGTAGGTGAGCTCCTTGACGCCGAGCGTCTTGAGCCACTTATCGAGATCTAGCGATGCATCGGTCGGGCCTGTCGATGCCGTGTCTGCCTCCCTCTCCTCCGCCATTGCAGCCCTCCTTTACCCAACAACTCTTTGGCAACGTGAGCTCGCAACAATTTTGCTCGCAGCAGGCGCGAGAAGGGGGACGGGCGGCCTTTCTCGCCCGTCAAGGTCAGCACGGCTGGTTCTCTTTCTTTTGTCCAATTGCTTTTGTCCGTTCAGGATGCAGGCACAGGAGGCTGCGCCCTTACCGGCCGCCCCGGCCGACAAGGAGCAGCTGTACAAGTAAGGACGGGAATGGAGAGGGGAATGCAGATGGCCGATTCGAACCACCAGCTGAATGGCTGTGGCCCGTGCAGGCGTATCATCGACATGAAGAGCACCTTGAGAGTGGACGACAGCTTCATGGAGCAGACCAAGGCCTTCATCATGGGGTACAGTACGCCACATGGCTGCTCAACCACCCACCCATTGCAAAACACCATCCATCCATGTGTGTTGGGTGTGTGTGGTGTTGTCCACCCATCAGTTTGCGTACCGTCGTAGGCGTCACGCGTGTGAGCGACCTGATTGAGAAGCTCGAGGACCACGTGCGGAGCATCAGAGAGACCCCTGCCAGCTCTGCCGATGAACTCTCCACCACTGACGAGACCAGGCAGGCCGTCGTGGAATTCCGGCAGGCACTCTGGACAGAGGTGCACGGCCGTCGCACGTTCGTGCTGGCCACTCAGGCCGAGAAGGAGCAGCTACACCAGTAAGCGGCCATAGACATAGACATGGGGAAGGGTGCCCGACAACCAGGCATGTCTTTGTGTGTGTGTGTCTATGTGTGTGTGTGTGTGTGTGTGTGTGTGTGAAGGCGTATTGTCAAGTTGAGGCCCACGTTGAAGCTCAGCGTGAATTTCCTGGCGCATACCAAGAGCGTCATCATCAAGTGCGTCAGACACACCTGCCTGCACACACATGCACCGCAGACTTCCACACGCTTCTCTCTGTTGTACGCCTAGTTTGAAGGGCGCCGCGGCCGTCAAACGTGTGTGTACACTGATTGAGAACCTCGAGAAGCACACGCAGAGCATCAAGGGCCACATGCAACACACGCCCAGCGGCTTTGCCGAGGCCCCCTATAGCTTGAACGAGACACACGTCTTCGTCCACGGGTTCTGGAAGGACCTGTGGAGGGAGGGACAGCGAGACGACGCCGCCCACAGGAGCGGCCAATAAGAGGGCTGGTGGCGGACCAGTTCACCATGGGCTGCCACACTGGCTGCTCACGCTCTCTGCTGGCCATTGAGTAAGATAGAGACAGACAGCGTGTGTCGAGTGGTGTGCGTCTGGTGGGCGAGATGAGGCTGCACACAGATGGGAGATCTCAGGGGGAGGGTCGGGAACAACCTGACTCTTTGTCTGTGTGGGTGTGGGTGTGTGAGCGAAACACACGGATGCGCGAGGGGCGGGGGCGGGCTTCATGTGCACCATGGGCTGAACGACTGAGACCTTTCATGGTGCGGTGCATGGATGTCGGATTCAACACACATGCATCGATCACAGAGGCGTTACGTCCCGCGTGGGCTGAATGAACGTCGCCGAACAATCCATCCATCCATCCATCCATCCATGGAGCATCCCAAAACACAAACTGTACAGCACAGAACCGATGGACGGATGGATGGACACAGGTGTCTGTCTGTCTGTCGGTCTCTCTGCCGGCCGGCCTTTCATGCGTTGATCTGTGTGTGCGACACGACATCAGCGCGGCACATGGGGCAGGTCGGCTGGCGGTGTCTCTGTCTGCTCCGCGACCAGCAGCCCGCACACATGCACATGTGGCTGCAGGGGTGGAACACGACACATGGGCTCCTCTCGGTGCACACCACACACTTCCTCTGATCCTCCAGGTCCACCAGCCTCGCCTGGCACCGACGGCCGGTGGTGTGCAGGTGGTCGAGGGCGGCCACGACGTCCTGCAGGGATGAGTTGATGTCGGCCTGCAGACGGCGGACGGCCTGCTCGTCCACTGCCGTGCGGAGGCGATCATCGTAAGAGCTGCACACAGCCACAGACACATGCGGGAAAGGTGTGAGGTGTGTGGTGTGTCAGTGCTGGAAGCGGCTGACCTGATGGCCGACGCATTGACGAACCCGGTGTTAGTGCCGTTCTGTTCCTTCTCCAACCTGCGCAAAAAGATACGGCTTATCCGACCCGACAGTGGCTCTAGCTTCTCCGCTGTACGTGTAGCTCACGACCGTTGCATTCTTTTGGTGGTCTCGTGCTTCTCGTGCTGCAGATTGGCCAGGCTGTCCTCACACCTGATGCGACAAGACAAGCCACAATATGACCTGCGGCACGTTTGTTGCTGTAGCATGATGAATGACTGTTCTGACTTGCTTAGTTTCTCCGTTAGGTCCTCAACGGTCATCGCGGCACGCTCCTTGTCGATTTCGAGGCTGACAGGCAGATCACATGGATATGGATGGAAACGTGTCTCCCTCCCACTCTGACTGACTTGTTCTTCGTCTCCTTCAGTGCTGCGATGGTCGTCTGCTCACTCAACAACCTGCACACACACATGTGGGAGACACACACACATGGACAGACAGCTCACGCGCGTGTCGTTGATTGTGTGTCCCTACATGTGCTTTAGGTTCTCATTTTCCGCCTTGAGCCGCTCGAGAGCGGCGCCCATCTTCCTGCCTTTCGTCTCGGCACTGACCCGGCAAATGCAGACACAGCAATGGCGGCATGGATGGGACATGGGTACCTCTGTCGCTCCTTGTTGAGGGCGTCCTGGAGGGCCGCCTCTCGCTCAGCCGCCATGGCCTGGTACTGCTGTAGCAAGTTGACGTACCTGCACGCACAAGGCACTCGCTGCTGCTTCGTTCATGTCTCTGCTCACTCAATCACTCACTCGTGCTCAGAGATGCCGTCGTCTCCTGTGGTAGCCACGCCGACTCCCCCATCGCCACCACCCATACACACAGATCTGAAGGATCCATCCATCCATCCATCGTCTGGCTGCCTGCATGCCCGTGTGCTGCTTACACTGGATTGTCGTGCCCCTCTGCCCCTTGTCCATGTGCGACACCTTCACCGCCACCCGCCGCCCTCGTTGATACCGACCTTCGATGGTGTCTCTTCTTGGCACGTTTGCCGTGGGCACTGGCAGAATCTGACAGAGAACGAAGCGCATGGGCTACTGCATTGCTCCTGCCCTCTTGCTGACCTTGTTGCTGTTGGGCGAGGTCGGTATCGACATGGCGAGGCTGCGCTGCCCGTGTGGTCAGTGACGATATGACGGAGCCAGCCCAGAGACACAGCGACGTGATGGCTGTGCCGGCCAGAAAGAATGCGCTCCAGATGGCTCCGATGACAACACCGAGCCCCTGGCAAAGCAGCCGCAGGATGAGTCCAAGGAGTGCTGAGGCTCGACGACGGCATTGGTGAAACAATCGGGTGTCTCTGAGAATCCACTGCCACACGCCGACCGCACAGAACACCGCGACCGCCAGCGAGAGCAGAAGGTCATAGACTTGGCTTTTCATTGTGTCGATGTGTGCTGTCTCCGCTGCCGTCAGCAGCGCCTCCAGCTTCTTGTGACCCTGTCCGTCCACACACCACTCACGTGAGGGTGCCATCGATCTGCGTGCAGTGGGTGCGGCGCTCTCACGGCTTCAATGGCAATGTCGAGCGGCTTGGTGTTGTCGGAGCCAGAAATTGGAAGAGTGGGATTTGCGCCATTCGTGAGAAGCGTCTTTGCCACCCGGACACAACCGCTGACAGAGTAAATGACCGCCAGTCTTTGTGTGTGCCTTGATCTCTTTCGTCATCACTCACTTGTATGCCGCCCAGTGGAGGGCTGTACCGTATTCGCCAGCAGCATTGACGTCGGCCCCCCGTCGTAAGGCCATCTTAACAATCTCTGCCTGCCCCCGTGTGCAGTTACGGCAAGGCCAGAATGGCTTGGCTGCCCGGCAGTCGAAGGTGGCCGCCAGCACAACTGGGGTGCCGAGGCTGGAGCGCGAATGAACATCCGCTCCGTTGTGCAGCAGCCGCTCGAAACAAGGGACACAAGGCTGACCATCAGGACAACATGCAAGTGTCTCTTATACCGTCGGACTCTTCATCTGTCTCACCACCGGCATGGCGGCCTGTGAGAGCGCAGTGACATTGGACACACGAAGGCGGCCGTCAATGACGGAATGTCTGAAGCGAGTTCCGAAAGGAAGTGGTGGATGAAGCATCTGCATCCCAAAGTCGGGGCCTGTGGCCTCAATATCGATTCCTGACACACACAAGCACAAGGCAAAGATAGATGCCACACCTGTGTCGTCCTGGAGGGGCTTTGCAGTGGCCAACCGTGGTCGATGAGCGTTTGGATCTTATCCAGACAGGAACTGCCAATGGCATCATTGCAGCCCGACAACGCCATGTGCAGCGCGTTGGCATTCATGTGGTTACGGCCGTTGATGTCGACTCGCTTGCCGCCCTTCCTGGCGGGGGTTGCTTGCAGCAGCAGCTCGGTCAGCCTAGGATTGCTGGCGTTGACGGCATGGTGGAGCACGGAATTGCCCTCCTCATCACGCGCATCGAGGTTGGCCACGTGTGGCAGCAGCAGGGGCACTGTCGACATGGGATCTTGGCCATGAATGGCAGCAAAGAGGGCGGCTTGCAGCTGGGTATCGCTGAGATTGGTGCTGAAGGAAGCCAATCGGAAGAGAAACGGCCACACCTCACCCTGCAGAAGGAGCGAGGAGGAAGGACAGGAATGAGAGAACGGAATTCGAAGTGCGCGGGCTGGAACAGACGGGCAAGTCGTACCTGGAAAGCGGCCTTTACGAGGGGAGTCGAGAGACTGGCATTGGCTGGATTGACAAGACCTGCCAACAGGTAGAAAAACACCATCGTTCCATCGTTCGGATAGTGTCCGGGTGATCCTGGCCGACCTTGGGAGAACGTGCCAGAGGTGCAGCAGCACAGCGCCGCAAAGAGAAGAAAGGTCACAGGCAGGATCCGCCACATCATGGAAGCATGGCGGTTCCGTGTTTTACAGATGAGAGCTTCTGTTTCACGGATTCCAGGGTCCGACTCATCAGGCGTTCAAGAGTTCGCCAACCATGCAGGCGTCAGGCTCTGCACCTGTGCAGGCGACTCAGGCCGACAAGGAGCGGCTGTACGAGTAAGAGGAGGGATGGGAAAGGAATCTGCAGAGGGCGAGCCACAGGAGCTGTGTGTCGGTGTGTGCGTGTCTGCATGTTCACAGGCGCATTGACAACCTGAAGGGCACGTCGAAGCTCAGTGCCAGTTTCCTGCAGGAGACCAAGACTGTCATCATGAAGTCGGTGACACGCTCGCCTGCCAGCACATGCACCACAACCCCTCCATCTTGCACTTGTTTCAGTTTGGAAAGCGCCGCGGTCGTCACACGTGTGGGTGCGCTGGTCGATGGCCTGTACGAGCACGCCCAGCGCATCCCCTGCAGCTATGCCGACACTCCCGTGAGCTTGGCCGAGACCATAGAGGCCGTCAAGGTATTCTGGAAGGACCTGTGGAAGGAGGGACAGCGAGATCTCGCCTACCCCAGGAGTGGCCAATAAGCGAGCCACACCCATCTATCTATCCATCCATCCATCCACTGCATACTTGGATGTCGTCTGGCTGGCAGTGCATCAATGGTCTGTCTGTATGTGTGCATCTCCTCTTTTACAGTGCACCCACTACACCTCACCTGACTGACCCATATGCTTTGTCTTTGTTGTACAGTGAGTGCCACATGCGTGTGTTCGTAGATAGCCTACGGCAAAGCGAGAGTTTTCTTTCATCGTTTGCACGGGGTGTTGTCTTCGCTGCATGCCATCGCTTGTCACATTCACTCTTGCCGCATCTCTCTGGGTGTGTCGTCGTTTCGTTTGATTCCATGCGGTGACGCTAGGTCTTCGTGCGGGCTTCCGTACGATGACCTACCCGTGCCGCACTGCGGACAATGAGACGACGAGCCAACCAGAGGAGTGAGCGAGGACAGGAGAGAGAGGAAGTTGTGATTGCACGGTGCATCCAGTGAGTGGTGCGTACCTTGATGTGGTGGTGGTGTTGCCGTCTCGTCGCCGTGTTGGTTTCTGGCCCGACGGTGTCATGGCGGGCGGGTCAGACAGCAAGTGAGCATGGGTGTTCATCCATCAGCTTTGGCTGAGGGAATGCAGGCGTGTACGGTCGTTTTGCCGTCGTGGTGGTCCGTGTGAGATAGGATTGTTCTCGGGCGGGGGGTCTGCCTGCGCAACGGCTTGGATGTATCTATCTACCTGTGTGTACATAATGACTGGGGTGGTGGGGGGTGGTGGTGGTGTCGACACACGTGCTGTGTTGGATGGGTGCTTTCCGTTCATGCAGATGCGCCTGACGTCCACTCCTGCTGACAGCTCCGTCAGCAGGGGAAGTCGTCGGGTGCAGCTGGCCAGACGGGAAGACCTCACTCACCAGTCAGCACACGTGTCCATGTTTGGCTGTGTCTATAATCGGATGCATCTACCTAGATGGGTCGGTGTGCATGGGGGGGGGGATGTACAGACCAACAGACATTGTCGCATGTTTGCAGTACAAACAAACGGTCTCTTGGTAATATGACAACCAAGGAAGACACACACAACCCAGCCATATGTCGTTTGGTGCACACTTTACACCACGCACATAAACACCACCGAAATCAGTCTGCAATCAGCACAGCGCCGAACCGCTCCTCTACACGCTCGCAACACACTCACTGACGCAAAAAAGCATATGGACTCCTCACCTTGTACACACACTCAGCCTCACTGACGTGTCTTCGTCCGGCGACCACGCCCATGTCCATGTCCATGTCCATCGCTGGTGTGTCGGATAGCCTGCCTGAAGAAATTGACGGCGTGGAGCAGCAGTGGGGTGCGGACCGAGTCGGTCTCTGAGAGCAGGTTGTGGTAGGCGTGGGGGAACTCCACCAGCTGCGTGTGGTGCGCTCGGTAGCAGAACTTGCGCTGACAGACATGCCAACACACACACACACTCACATATGCAGAGGGGCGAGATGAGGGCGCGTGTGCGTACCATTGGCGATTTCCAGACGAAGTCATCAATTCCCGCGAGAAAGACAACCGTCGGAGTGTCGAAGCGACGCCACTGCAGCAATTGCGGACCATACACACACAGACGCCGTAGGATCCACAGCCCCTTTTGCATTCTCACCTGTTTCTTGAATCTGAATCCCGCCTTCATGCCCTCCTTGATCCAGTTGAACGACGGCCCCCTGATCATGGTTCGCGGCAGCATGCCCCTCATCCGCTCCCACGCACTCTTCCTGTCATCGTCATGAGTAATGCGAGCACCCAACTCAGGATTCTCCACTGGATGGTCGCCCAGGGGCGAGCGTATCTTTCTCCCTGCCAGAATGGCAATGCGCGCCAGCCATATGGCGAATCGATTCGGGCCGGCAGGCGTCTTCATGGCCAACATGGGGGCGGACAGCGCCATGCGACAAAAGAGTGGGGAGGGGGGATCGCTTTGCTTGGAGTTGTGCTGAGCCACCAGTCCGATGAAGGCCCCCATGCTGTGGGCGACATAGAAGAGGGGAGGGGCAGGGCGAGTGCGGGCGATTGCAGGGGACCTGTGGGTCGGGGTAGCCTTGACGACCTCATTCACAAATGTGGTCAGGTCGTCGGTGTAGTGGTGGAACCGCTCCACGTGAGTGATCCACGGCCGCCCTTCTCCCAGCTCGTGGCCTGACAGCCCCTGGCACCGATGGTCGAAGGTGAAGACCGAGAAGCCAGCCCGATACAAGTCGCGAATGAGCTCCCCATACTTGACATGGCACTCAGACCACCCCGTCGCCACAACCACACCAGGCAGCAACGCGCCTTCACTGTCGTAATGCGGGAAAGCCCGATAGACAATCCGCACCCCATTGGCGCCCCTGAAGCTGCCGTGCCGCCCGTGGCGCACAAAAAAAGTGATCCCGCGGTTGATCCGCCGCCACTTCCTCCTGACGGCCTCTGTGGGCGCCTCCGAGAGGCGCAGTCGACAGTTGAGCAGCCGCCGGTTGACCAGCTGCTCCTCATGCTTGTGCAGGGTGCGGGAGCTGATGTGAATAACATGGTTCTCGCCATGAGTGCTGATGCCAGCTCTCCGTAAGGGAGCTGCAACGGTGGCGTTTGCAGGGCGCGATTCGGTCTTGGGGTGGGAGGGGACAATGGCAGGAGGCTTGGGCTGCACGAGGGCTGAATGGCCGGTGACGGGGAGCTGGCGTTGCCCGTGGAGCAGAGGGAAGAAGATCTGCAGATGCAGCAAGCAACATTCATGAGAGGTAATGTCTGCATCTTGCTGGTGCGTCCTCACCCGTGCGCGTGGTGCTCCGATGAATGCGCCCGTCCTCGCAGCGTCGCCGGCAGCAGCTCTCGACGCAATGAGCAGCAGTGTCACCGTGACGACCGAGATCACTCGTTTGATCAATCGCACGCATCTTGCTGCCTCCACTGATGCAAAGGACATCTCTTTTGCTTCTCTTCTCTTCCTTTCTTTTTTCTGCTTAGCTCGCAAAGGATCGGCGAGGGGCCTCTCACCGCTTTCAAGGGCACCCAGAGGCTTCAGGACGCTACATCTTTCTAGATCCATGAGTCAGACTGTGGAATCGACGCTTGTTTCTTGAGTCACTTCGGCAGCGTGATGCAGATCTCTGGAGCGCTTCCCGTCGTCCTCTGGGCTCTCTTTCAGCCCGCGTGGCTCAAATGTGACGCCTTCATGCTCAGACATCCATCATCCTCAGTCTCGACACACAAACACCGTGGTAAGCCAACACAGAATGGATTCGTCTGCTGCATGTGATCTATCTTTTGTGGACGGCCCATGTGTCTGCAGGTGTCGTGGCGAGGCCCTACTTGATGACGAGTTCAGGCGAAGGTGGTGGGGATTTGGTGACGGTGCGGCTGCTTTGTGAGGAGGGCACTGCGCTGGACCCAAGCATCATGTCGGTGAGCCAGCCATACAGAGGGATGAGCAATGAGATGCTGATATCCTGTGCGTGTGTGTTCGTGCTTCAGGAGCTTCTCATGGACAGCGGGGCGCTCTCGGTAACTGTGCAGAGAGGTGGAAGTCAGCCACCAGGCGCAGGCCAGCTGCCGGAGGGGGACTCATCGATTGACGTCGAATACGAAGAAAGGGGGCACATTGACGCGGAGAAGATGCGAGGTCGGTATTGGAAGTCGTCTGATGTGGTCGCCATGTTTCCCAAAGACTGCAACGTCAAGTGAGCCATCGGCCGTCTGCTTGCTTGCATGCCTGCCTACCTGCCTGCATGCCTTTCGCATGTGTGTCGCTCTGTCTGCCTGTGCGTGTGTGTGTGTCGACAGGGCGGTGATGGAGTTCCTCCAAGACACTCTCGAGCTGGAGAGGACACCGACCTACCAGGTCAAGGAATACAGACAACGCCACACGTGTGTATGCAGCGTGATTTCTGTTGGCTATTCTACAGGTGGGGAGCATCTCGGCCTCGATCGACTGGATGAGCAAGATCCAGCAGGAGGTGAGTCGACCGATACACGAAGTCCAGCTGGAATCGTTCATGTCTGGGGGGGGTGGATGGGGATTCATGTGTGTGGTGCTTGGTGCAGTGGCCCCCCATACACATCGGCAACCTCACCATACGGTTCCCATGGCACGAAAGTGACACAGATCGGGGAGAGGGGGACGGCGTGAAGACCCTTGTGCTGGAGGGAGGTCCTGCATTCGGCACAGGGGACCATCCCACAACGCGGCTGTGCTGCCTGTGGATGCAGAAGGTAGGTGGGTGAACACATACAAGTGTTGCTGGCCCTTAGGGTGAATTCCAGTGGCTGTCAGGTGTTGCGTGAGATGAAGGAGGATGCCCCATCAGAGCCAATAAACGTCCTCGACTACGGAAGGTGAGCAGGCGACCGACCACACACACATGCCGTCTCCTGTGAACCATTCTCCTCTCATCTCTCAGTGGCAGTGGCGTCCTCACTCTCGCCGCAGTCCTTTTCGGCGCATCCCACGCAGTCGGGATCGAGATCGACCCAGCGTCCCTCACGTCGTCCCGGCGCAACGCAGACATTAACAACCTCACACACGTCACCTCATTCTCACCCCCGCCCCCGTTCGATCCCACCCTCCGTCTGGACGACGATGCCAGCAGCGGCGAAGATGACAGTGCCAGCGAAGAGGAGACAGAACGGATGGCGGCGCAGTGGCGGGCGCAGTTTGTGCAAGGGGGAGAGGGAGGGACGGCAGGAGAGGAAGGGGGTGCGATCGGTGGAGGGAGGTTTCATGTTGTGGTGGCCAACATTCAGGCGAGGCCGCTGGTGCGGCTGGCCAGGTCAGCGGACCTGCGAAAGACGTATTCGACCCAGAACCTAATTGCTGTGTGTGTTTGTGCAGTGTGTTGGCGGCTATGTCGGCTCCCGGCGCACGTCTGGCCCTCTCAGGTGTCACCACGCCCAGAGTAGGCACACAGAGAGAGGGAAGGAGAGGCATGATGGACGGAAGAATGTGGTTTTGCGTGGCCGTATGCCATGCAGGCGTCGATGGTGGTGGATGCGTACCGGCGTTACTTTGACAATGTGCGTGTGGAGCGAGATGAGGACGAGTGGGTGCTCATCACCGGCACCAGGAAACAGACGTGATGGGACGGGACGGGGCAGTGTGTGTGTTGTGTGTCGATAGATGGACGGATGGATGGATGGTGTGGTGATGGTGATGGTTTGATGTGGGAGGGTATGCATGGACAGGCTTGAAGAGACGTGGGTGGCTTCGAGTATGAACGTGTCGTGTCCCGACTCAACCAATCAATCAGTGTAATTCTGCACCCATATGAGTGCACATGTCCCTTTTCGTTTCCGCCAGCGCTGCTGGCCTGGCCCTCCTTCTGACGTGTGGCGGCACACGGCAGAAGGCGAGGATGGCACAACTGCGGCAAAAACGAAAAGGAATACCGATCAGTGGTTCGTTGTTACATATCTTGTGGGTTGACTGTACAGATAGACTGCCACCACATCTCTCGACCCACCCGAAGGACACAGGCGCCTAGCAATGCCCCAGTCAGTATGGCGGCTCGGGCAGCTCAGGCAGGGCGAGGGACGAGCTGGCGCCCTCTAGCAGGGACTGCACTTCTGCAATGACTGAACTGGTACTGGGGTCAGGGGATGTCGCACACGCGCTCTGCATCCACATGAACACACTCACACAGATAACGGTGTGTCGCCGTGGTATGCAGTCGGGCACCACTCACCAGTTTGGCTACAGCATCGTTGACAGCCTTGCGTGCGTCACTCAGTCGGGTCTGCCCCTCCTGCCACAGCCGACGCACAGACACCCTGCATTCACCATATCAGCACACGAACACGTGCATACTTCCTTCCACACCGCACAGATCGAACGATCCACGTGATGGTGTCCCGCTCCCTCTCGACCCATCCTTACTGACGTGTGTGTGGCAAGCTCCCTGATGGCCGCCTCGCCGCCCCCCTTGTCCATGACGGCCTCCACGACCCTCTCCACCTCACTATGACTCTCACCCCCAGTCTCAGCCTCAGCCTCTTTCCCACTCGGACGGTCCGACGCCTCAAACCCAGGGGGCACAGCCGGGGGCGGCTCCTCGGGCTGCTGCGGGGGTGACGGCCCGTGTGTGTGGTGGGCCTCCCCTCCCCTCAGTTGGTACTTGATGGTCTTCAGCATCATCGCATCCCCACCGCTCGTTGGTGAGGGCTGGTCGGCTGGCTGCGCCTCTGAAGCGGCGGCTGCTGCCGCTGCGGGGGGGCTGGAAGAGAGGGGACACACAGAAGAATGCACTGAATGACTGGTCTTAGTGCAGTGTGGCCGCTGGCTGACCTTGGCTCGGTGAATTTCAGGAGTGCGTCGGTGCCGAAGGGCCGGAAGTCCAGCGACGCCAGGGCATCTAAGGTGGATGACGCCAGGCTCCTCTGCAACGCCAGCGCCTCGTGCGCAATCGTCTTGATGAGAGGCCCGTCCAGCAGCGGCGGGGACGAACCGGCCGCCTGACACAAACACACACACACAGGGAGATGGCGAGCGATCGCAAGAAGATGCAGGCAGACGCTCACCCACCTGTGTGTTGTCTGCTGATTTGAGTATGGCCTCCTGGTAGCCAGCATGCATCTTGTTGAGCTTCTCGTTGAAGCGGTCGACAGACAGACAGCCAATGGCCCTCACTGCCGGGCGGCTCTGCGACAGAGTGCTCATGAAGCTGGCCAACTTGCTGCTCCCTGAGAGAGAGAAAGAGAGAGAGAGAGAGAGAGAGAGAGAAATGCATCACGAGAATAAGGCCGGGAAAGCAGCTGTGGATGGTGTGTGGGTGCAGTGACCTGTGAGCAGGAGGCAGAAGAGGCTTTCGCTGCCCCGTGTGTCGAACCAGTCGTGTGATGTGATCGACAGGCTGGCCTGCTGCTGATAACGCTGGAGCCTGCACACACACAAAAGGCGAACACACCAAACGCCCATCATGATTATGCTCGCGTGTATGTCTTCTGTTAGCTACGTACAGGAGCATGACGAAATCGACGAGCGTGACAGTGCCCAGCGGCAGCCGATACGCGTCACTCTGAGTCTGATGATACACACACACACACAAACACATCGAAGCCGCACACTCAAACACCTGGCCTCGCCCTCCTCCCTGTGTGTCATGCGTCGACCTCTCTGTTTACTCACCAGGTCGAATTCGTCCTTAGTGAGTGTGACGAGGTCGGGCTGGACCTCCTCCGGCCGCCTGTGCCGCACAGATATGGTCTCCATCTGAAACATACGGGAGCTCTCCACGGCCTTGGGCAAAGTCGCACACTGACACACACGAGAAGGGTGGGTGTGAGGGTGGTTGTGTGTGGTGTGTGTGCGTTACATCGAATTCCTCCAGTTTGGTTCGCATCATGGGCTTCTCGCGGACCAGCTGGTCCAAATCCTGCAGGAGGCAGCACACAGCGCATACCTCCCTCCTGACAACAAACTGTGTATCTTTAATCAGCTGACCTCTCTGACGCATGACACGAGGCACAGCTGCACGCGACGCTCATCAGCAGCCCCAGTGGTGCCCTTCAACACAGGCATGCTGCACAACACACACAACAAACACGGACATGAGCCAAGCAATGTACTCCGTTGTGTGTGTTTGGCGTTTCGCACCAGATGTTGCCTTTGGTCTGGAGTATTTGCAGGCCGGGGAATGAGAAGGGAAAGATCTTCTTGTCCTTGCCGTGGAAGAGCTCCACCATCGTCACCAGACCAGGCATGTCGACGAAGCAGATGGTCGGCATCTTGCCGAAGGGCCGCGACGCATTTGGCTGGCCATGCAGCCCGTTCTGCGCCATATTGCAGAGAGTTGGTGTTGAGATCTGCAAGCTCGCAGATCTCGAGGGTTTCAACCTCGCCGACCGCCGATGCATGCAATTATCTCGCTGGTTGGACCGGCGCTGCTGTTGAATTGTTCGGATGCATGTCAATCAGTCAGTCAGCGTGGGTCAGAGTGCGCGAGTGCTAATTCTTTCAACGCTCAAGTAGCCAGGCGATGGCCGGGTGTCGTGCTTGTCTGACCGTTGTACATGCTCTTCTCTCTCTGGCTGTCTGTCTGCCACTCGTTCGTTTGTCGTGCATTTGAAGAACAGCGTCGGGTGTATGCCGTATGTATGTGTGTGTGTGTGTGTGCGTGCGCGCGTGAGTGTGCGCACGAGTGTAGTGCAAGACCGTGACAGATATATGGATACAAACAATCTCTCTCTCTGGACAGACTGGCCGTGTCTGTCTGTCCATCGCCTGCACACATGTGCGCAATAGACAGACAGACAGACAGACGACAAATACACCACATACACACACACACACACGCCCTAGATATGATCTGCACCCGGACGCCTGCCTTTTCACAGTCAAGTCAGCGAGCCACTACTCTACTCGATAAATATCTATTCATCGATAAATGACAGAAAAACGCTCACACACGCAGACACAAACGGCTGTACAGCTAAGTAGACTCATAAACAAACGGCTGCGGGCCCCTTGATTGTGTCGCGCAACCAGCCGGAAGGCTCCTGCGGCTGTCTACGATTGGAAAGCTCGATGGCTGGCTGTCTGTGTGGACAGCACTTCTTGTCGCCAATACTAGTTCTAAGGGCGATGCACTGCAGGCAAAAACAAAAAGAACAGACGAGAGGAGAAAAGAGCAGTCCGAGCAATGCATCCATCTGTTTATCTTTCTGTCCATGCGCACCTGTGGGTCGGTCTTCCCGTGTGGCCTCGATGACGTCGCCATCCTCTATGCCGAGGCTGCTCGCCGTGTCGTCGTCATACACGGGCTCACCACGGTAGTAGAACCTGTCAACGGCCAATGGTCTCTGAGTGCATGGTGGCCTGTCACTTTCATACCTGTATGTGTTTGGCTCCGCGCCAAAATCCTTGTGCCATGCTCGCGTCAGCCACTCACTCCTGCATACGCAGCGCCACACACAGACGCACACACACACGCGAGAAACGTCCTCCATGCCATTTTAAGACGTGCGTGTCGGGCCTCCCTCTCCCACCGTGATGCTATGTGCCAAGAGATCTGCTTCTTTTCAGCCTGCCATATCACCTGCACGCACAGCCAGCCAGTGAGCCATTCGTTTGTTGCTTGTATGCCCATCCGTGTGTGCAGATCTCTGTGTGTGTTCGGCTGACTGTGACATGGACGGCGGGTTCTGTGCCGACGGGAGATGGCATTCTGACGCTCTCGCGGTTGCCCGTGCCCCTGTCCTCGGCCGAGACGGTGACGATGGCGCTCCCGTCGATTGAGAACGTCACCTACACACACACAGCCACACACAAACACACACACGAACGCCGCTGACACCCCCTGAAACGTGGATTTATGGTGGATACCGTGACGTTAGCGACGCCCTTGGGTGCGGGCTTAATGCCATGGAGGGTGAAATCCGCATGCTGCTTCTCATGAAGCACACCCACCACGCACCATTGGGCCATTGCCATGATTTGGAACAGCTGGTCGCACGCACCATTGGGGTCAACAGGCACGCGAAAGGACTCCTTCTGGTACGTCACCGTCACCATGAGATCAGCGGGAGGACCGCTCGGACTCTGATCAGCGGGAAGGTCGGTATCCGCCATGTGTTATGAAGCTCCCAAAGGTGTCGGTGTCGATTTGTCCTCAGGCTGTCGAGCGGCCGATAGTCATTGTGACTGTGGGTGACCGCAGGGGAGAGGAGAAGGAGAGGTGAGGGACGCTGCTGCGGAGATCTCCAACACCAGACAGCGAGTGATGATGGCACTGCTGGTGCATGGTGCCGTGTGGCCTCCACTCCCTTCCCGCCGCTTTCCCGACTTTGCTTCCTCCTGCTTCGAGATGCGAGCTCACACTTGCAGATCCCCCCGTTGCGAATGGATATCTTTGACTGTTTTCAGCTTCGTGTGGACGAGAAGGGCATGCTGATACAGTCCAAGTGATCTCAGCTAAAACACACCTCAGCAGTGAAGATGGCTCACAGCCCTCCTCTGTTCGACAGCGGTGAGGTGTGGTCCATCTCCCACCGGCCGCTGGCCATCCACTACTTCCAGACATACCGAGTGCCGTGGATGGGTGCCGCCTGGGGATGGGTGGGGCACTGGCTGGACTCATGGATGAGGCGGCAGAGGGGCGACAGGGAGGCCAGAGAGGAGCCGGCCACCGCCACTGGAGGACCAGAAGAAGTGTAGGCAACAATCAAACAACACACGAAAGAAAGAGCAAGGCTGCATTTCCTGACTCGGCTCCCGTGCTTCGTGTTTGCCAACAGGTTTCTGAATGCTGATTATATCGCTCTGAAGACATACTGCGTGCTGGGCCGTCTGCGTGTCCGATGGGTGTGCAGCAGCGGCACCTCGCCGGCAGCACCCACCGCCTCTCGCAGCGCCAACACGGCGCGGCGGTATGGATATCCCTCGTGCAGTGCCCTCGACCACACACCCTTCCCGGCCGCATTTATCAACCATGAGCCGGTGAGCTGAGAAGGCCTTGTTACGGGTGCGCAGATCAGCTTGTGTGCAGGTGGGAGGCATCCACCTGCTCAAGAGAATCAAAAAGGTGGGTTTGACGGAAACACAGACGTGGTGGTTGACTGATGGCAATGTATCGTTCTATCGCTCGTTGCCGCTTGCAGCATCACGACATCGACAAGGATGCGTTTGTGAGGCTGGCGGGTGACGACGACTCGAAGCTGCGGGAACTGCAGAGCGACGCAGTGGTGTACACATCAATGGTCGTTGAAGCATTCACTGCTATCCTGGTGACCCAACGACACAGCACACACACACAGACACACACACACACGTAAATAAATAAATGAATAAATAAATAAATAAATAATCGTCTCTTCCTCTCTCTGCCTGTGGTCAGGAGTACCTGCTGTGGTTGTATCCTCCATTGTACGGCGGCTTCATGCGGCCCATCTACTTCACGTCGATGGCCTA
This sequence comes from Vitrella brassicaformis, assembly GCA_001179505.1. Classification (NCBI taxonomy): domain Eukaryota; family Vitrellaceae; genus Vitrella; species Vitrella brassicaformis. The sequence continues at coordinate 33,330 of CDMY01000299.1, read as the reverse complement.
CCTCAACGCTCTCACCTACTGCGCATACGAGCGGGCCCGAGTGCAGCAGAAACACGGACACCTCTCACTCAGACAGGTACCTGGACGCATCCATCCGACACACCACGCCACACCACACCATGTGTTTTGCGTCCACCATGGCTTGCTTCAGGTGCTGGACAAGCTGCACGTCGTCTGCAAGGCCCTCGTGGACCGCCTCGACGACCCGGCAAAGCCACTTGCGGCAACGGGCCCATCCGCTGCTGCAGCTGCAGGCAGACACTTCTTCTACGGAGATGCGTAAGCCACAATGTGAATATGGATGCCAATTGACGTGACGCTATGCCGCTTCCTTTGTGCGTGCGTGGGAGCAGTCCGCTGACGTTGGATGTTGTGGTGTACGCCTACACGAGTGTGCTGCTGTCGCTGCCGTCCCGTCTGGTGCCCTGGGAGAACATACTCGCCGCGCACAAGGCAACAACCAGAGACGCACCAGGGTAACACACGCACTGCACCAGATGAAGGCACGTCTGCATTTCCAACCACGGCGGCCGTTGTCCCTCTCCGTCCCTCAGTGCGGCAGCCGCGGCGACCACCGACCCCTGGCACCCCCTGTCTGGCCACGATAGACAGGACCGGTCGCCTAGCATCGCAGCCCACATGCATGAGCAGGACAGGGAGGCGCTGATGCACCCCTCCTATGGCGAGCGGATGCACGAGCTGCGGCGGCACCTGGAGAGGCTCTCCGACTACTGCAACCACTTCAACGGCTTCCTGTGGAGCTTCACATCCAGTCAGTGACCATCACACAGCCAACACACACAACCACCTTGAACTGATCATGTGCCGTGTCACATGTGGTTCTGTGTGGTGTTGGTGCAGCCGAGCCTGCGAGAGAGCCGCCCTCACCCGGCGACGTCGACGGCCCAGACGACGAGAACGAGACCGAGCACCCGGTGCCGTGGCTGCCGGCACTGCAGGAGGCAATCGACAGCCTCGGCGGCAGACAGCGGTTCCAGAAACGGGCCATCAGCCAGATGTCCGTCCACAGCCGACCTGACCTCAGGAGGACACTCGACCTGAGGAGGACCACCAGGGAGTGGGCCGCAGGGGTGTCTGATTGGGCAAAGGGGTCCGTGGGCGCTGCGCAGGAGGCGTGGCGCAAGGTGCTGAGGGGCGACTGGGTGTTGACTAAGGGTGTGGGGAACCAGCTGTTTGTGTTGTGGCTGGTGGTGAGCACTGTGGCCGTGGTGACTGGCGGGGAGTACATCAGGGAGATGCAGCAGAAGGTGGGGCACATCATTCACTACCATGAATAGTGAGAGGCTGAGGGCTCAGTTGAGTGCCGTCACTGACTGAGGTGGCAAACGTCATATTGTGACTGATCTTCTTCGAGTGGCGTCTTCCCGCTTCATTCTGCATGAGTTGATGGTTCCTCGTGCTGACCAGCCAGTCAGCCCGCAGACACGTTGACTGAGGCAGTGTGAGCCGGAAAGACCCTCCCAGCCACACCGACAGATGGACAACCATGTCTGTGTGTGGGGACAACCACGTCTGTGAGTGGATGTGTGGGTGGGCGGACGTCATCGCACAACTCGGTGCAGATAGCAAGCCTGTCACTGGAGTGTCCGACTGGCTCACGTACAGATGAACAGCTTGACACATACAGAGACACCCACCAATTTGGCCCGGCTCTCACTGTACACAAGCAGCCCCCTCCTGACGCCATCACCAAACGACCGAGTTCATCGAGACACTGACTCTCACACCCGCCCCAACGGTTGAGAAGCGATGCACAGCGCAAAGCAATGTGTCTTGCGGCGGTTGTGATACGTCAGGCGGCAGCATGGCACTCAGCAGGGGAGAGACGAGGTCAATCCCTCCTCGTGTGGGTGTCATGCCTTCGCCACAACACGACGCAAACATGCTGAGAGAGAAACAGCCAGCAGCGACAGCAGCAGTATGTGAGCATGAAGCCCCGACCCCACGCCTACCCTTCCACTGTCTCTTGCACTTTGCTGCCCCACTGCCTCTTCATCCACGCCGCTGCGACACCCAACGTGAGGTGGATACATGTCTCTCTCTCTGTCTCTCTGTCTGTGTCTGTGTCTGTGTCTCTGTGTGTGTGTGTGTGTGTGTATTCTGTACAAGGGAGACGGGGGATGGATTGAACGAGAGACCGTCACACTTGCACACGGCACGCACTCAACCAGTTGACCGATGGGGCAGTTCGTTGTACAAACACGAAAAGTCTAATCGGATTGGCGAAAATAAAACAAAATAAAATAATATGAGCCCCTCAGCAGGCCAGGCCCCCCTCCACTGACTCGCCTCTCTCTCAAGTGAGAGCGAAGAAAAGCGTCACCACACGGTCCAGGCCATACCATACAACACACTAATAAAATCACAAATGAAGTCCGATGCACGTGAGAACGTGTTGCTATTTTTTGTCCGCATGTGCACACACTACAGCTGCATCCTTTGCATGTGTGTCGGAGACGGACAAATAACGCACGCATACGGACAAATAAACAACGGCGACGCACACGCATCAGTCACAGACACAGACTCCCGATGAGCACCCCGCCAGGCCAGGCCGCCCTCTCCATTAATTCGCCTCTCTCCAGTCAGTCAGGGCAGAGGAACGTTCCTGTCGCACCACAGGATCCATACCATACAAGTGCGCACTTGCTCACACGGCAAGATATACGTACTCGAGGAGACACCGAGACACTCATCACTCACTCACACACACAGATAGACATCTCACTTCTTGCCGCCCTTCCCGCCGACAACTGAGGGTGGACCACCGGCGCCCTTGCCCCTCTTGCCGCCTTGGCCTACACCAACAAGCCACACAGAGACACAGACAGACACACACGTGAGCTCGTTTGGCTATCGTGCGCGTCCTGCATGATGGCCGTGATACCTGGGAGTGTGGCAAGCGCATTCTTCAGACGGGCGATGCGGGCCTGGAGGTCAGGGATGACAGACGCACGGGCCTGGAGGTCAGAGGCATGGGCTTGGAGGTCTTGGATGACGGACATCTGCGTGAAGATCAGCTGGGTCAGGTCAATCGTCGTGTGCTTCGTCGGCCGCCCCTTGCCGCCCTCCTCCGGCTGATAATTGTCTTCGAATGTCCCCACTGCCGATGGGAAGAGGCGGCTGACGTCCTGGGCGGCCAGCGTCAGCCTGTTGTGTGGGTTGGTGTGGACAGGCAGCTGCCTGAAGGCCTCGCCTCGTACGCCGCTGATCGGTTCCTCCCGCCCCACTCTTCGAAGGATGACGGCGGCTGGTCGTCGGTTTCGCTCACTTCAACAACGTCCCCCGGAATGGTCAGCCCGCCGCATCTGCACCCTTGGACTCCTCTAACGGTCCGGAATGCAGTGATATCTCCCTCTGCAAGACTATTCGAAGACTGGATCCAATCGGCGAACACGCCTTTCTCTGCCACGATGTCGCCAGTGCGGCCAGTAGTAAAGCGCAAAGGGTCAGGATCGCCGACAGACAGGCCTGGAAGACACACGCACACACGTACACACACACACACACACACACACACACAGAGTGCAGTGACGACAGGACCTGCCGCTCTTCGTTGCTTACTTCTGGCTCTCACTTCCGCACTTTCGGCCCGCACCGAGTCACCATCAATAAACACAGAGTTACCAAATAGAGAATTACCAACTTGCAAATCCCGTTGGGCCTGAACCCTGTTCGCAATTATGGAGTTCTGTGCCACGATGTTGCCATCGAAGCCAGCAACGGACCCGAAGATTCTACGGTCAGGGCTACCGACGGTCATGCCTGGAAACACACACAAACCGACACACGCGCACACGCAGAGTGAAGCGGGCGACAGGACCTGCTGCAACATGCTGCTTACTTCTGGCTTTGACTTCCGCACGGGTGGCCCGCACTTCGTCGCCAAGAACAATAACGTTGTTGCTAGCTGCCACGTCACCGGGATCAACACTCGCCGCTGTGTCGCCAGACGTGTCGCCAGCAATCAAGCCTGCATGAAGGCAGCAGCACAGTGACGAAAAAGGACCTGCCGCTCCTTGCTGCTTACTTCTGGCAATAACTTCCCCACGGGGGACCCGCGCCCTGCCATGACCAACAAGCAAGTCGGCTTCGCGGTCCCACTCACCCCCCAACAAGAGACCCCCTTCGGCAATGATTAGCCGTTCAGCTGCTATCCCACCTGTACCAACCCCTTGAATCGGGTTGCCAGCTATCAAGCCTGCACGAACAGCACACACACGCGAGGGCGAATAAGTCGTCTGGGTGATTGTCTGTGCCGTGTGTGGCCTGCGTACACCTACATGTTGCTTTGGAGCATTCTTGGCCGTCAGCCCGGGGTAGGGCGTAGAGGGCGAAACACACAGCGATGACGAGCGAAAGGCGGAGAGTGACCGCTGACAGAGGATGCTCGGCAGGCAAAGTGCTGTACGCGACCGTTAACGCGTCGTAAATATAGCGACCCTCGTAAATTCAGGGCCGCTAGTGGCTGACACCGAGAGGCAGCCGCGGTTTGCGTACAGCGCAGGATGTGAGCGGAGGCGTACCCGCGGTACTAGAGATGTCTCCAGTCGCGGAGATGTCTCCATCCGCGGAGATGTCTGCGTTGCTCTAAGCCTCTCGGACGCAGTGATGAAAGGGGCCACAACAGCGCTTCGAGCAATTACACTGATCCCAGCATACACGAATGTCTCTGCCAGAATGTTGCCCGTGCGGCCAGGGCTAGGATCGCCAACATTGACCACTACACATGGTACTCTCGGGGGAGGCGAGGCTGCGCAAGAGAAAACGGAAGACGGCCGCTAGGGTTCCGACTTCAATCTCTTTGTCTGTCTTGTCTGTCTTGTCTGTCTTGTCTGTCTGTCTTGTCTGTATCCCGACTGCTTTTCGTGAGTGTCTCCATCGGCCAAACAGAGCGTCTTGACTCGCACACGGCCATCTGTCGATCATTTCGCGCCGTTCTCCTCTTTCCATTTCGCACAGCTCATCCGTCCATCCATCAACAGTTACATACATACGTACATACGTACATACAGACAGACGGACAGACAGACAAGTATGTACATACACAAAAACCGTCTGCAAAGGACAAATGCATAAATGCATGCACGACCTATTTACTAAGCCACATCCCTAGCTACCTATCGGCTGCCGATATCACATGTCACCTATTACCTGTCACCTGCGACCTGTACAGTTCAGTCCTATCCTATCCCAATCTGTCAATCGCCGGCCATGCGGATGAGCGACCCGCAAGGACTGTACCAAAATCAATACAACATTCATCCACGTCTCTGCGTCTGCCTGTCCGTGCTTACGTATTGGTCGGTCTTCAGGAACGGCTTCGATGATGTCTCCGTCCATCACGCCCAGGCTGTCCGTCGTGTCGTCACCATACACGGGCTCTCCGCGATAGAAAAACCTGTGAGACGTCACACACAGGGAACTCTGGCAGATGATGGCTGGCTGTGTGTCCGACTGGCACCTGTATGTGTTTGGATTTGAACGAAACTCCCTCTGCCAGGCATATATCAAATAACTCATGCGCTTGGTCCATTTTCTGCGGACAGACAGGCTCACAGCAAGTGCCAGGAGCGCCGCAATGTATGTCGATTACTCTGCAGTGTGGTGGAGCTCCTTGCTCTCGTCCTGGCACACAACCTGCACAGCAGCAATCCGAACTCTCGACGGGACTGTCTCACTGGTGCATTTTATGTGTCTTTCGCTGGCCTTGAGGTTTAAGGGGGCGGGCTTTGTCATGGCGAGCTTAGGCATGGTGATGTTGGCGCGGTTATCCGTCCCCTTCTCCTCAGCCGACACAGTGATGGCACCATTGTGATCGATTTGGAATGTCACCTGCATGCATTGCACAAACAAGGTGCCACCCCACGCACACACGTGAATGGACGGATGCATCCATGGACCCAGCAGCTGTCTGTCTACCGCGACTTGAGTAGTGCCCTTCGGTGCCGGTGTGAGGCCTGTGAGAGTGAACCTCTCCCGTTGCCGGTCGTAGTACGTATCGTAGTAGCCCTCGAACGGCTGCACAAAACACACGCACTTTACAGGAATACGAACAAAGAGCCCCGCACAGGAAACCTCTCTCACGTCAAAACGGCTTGCTGTCTGGCCGTCTCTTGAGGTTATGGTCAAGTAGGTCTTGGTCGCTGGAAGGGAAGTGCCTCTGGGAACGACCGTCACCTTCTCGCCTATCAACCGCAGGCCGATGTCGGTTGTCGTCGCCAATGAGAGGCGATTTCTTGGGCCGATCAGCGTGTCCTGGAATGGCCGTGCTTCAATGATGTCGCCGTCCCTCACACCCAGCAGGTAAGGAGTGTCGCGTCTCCGAATGCGGCGGCCGTTGAACATGAATCTGACAACAAGCACAGAAGGAAGGGCGGGACGAATAGATACGCGACCTCGGCTCTCTCTCTCTGACTGTCGGTACGTCACCCATCCCTCCCTCATTGTGCCCACGTGTATGTTCTTGGGGAGAGGCCCATTTTGGTGTGGTAGGTGTCCAATATGTTGCCGAAGCTCTGCCAGCTCCTGATGCCGACAGGCGCCTTCTTGCCGTTTGTGTCGACCTTGACGACCATCGGGTGATCCTCTCTGGCGATCATGATGTCCCTCCGGTTGACCGTGCCCATCTCTTCAGCAGACACCGTCAGCGTGCCACCACTGTCGATGCCAAGCGACACCTACGGGCACATGCAGTCACACCATGTGTGGCGGTCGCTTCTCCCGGTGTAAGTTCTTCGCTCCTTCCCGCTTACAGTGATTTGCGGCCTCCCCGCCGGCTGCGGCTCGATGTCTGAGAGCACGAGCACGCCAGCCAGCGTGTTGTTGCTGCCCTTAGAATACTCGCCCTCATACACCTGATACACACACAGACACGAAACACACCGATACCAATGCATCGGCCAACCAGACAGACGTACCTGTATTGTGACTGATGACTGGTGGTCTCTTGCCGTCGTGAGCACGGTGGAGTTGCGTACGGGGACGGCAGCGAAGCGGTCGATCATTCTCAGCAGCTCGCCGCCGGCCAGCTCGACGCTGAGGGATGCATGGGTCACGTTGACGGGCTTGTCTGACCTCAACACGCTTAGAGACACCTACAAACACGGATACAAACAAAGTAGAGTAAAAATCGGTAACCACTGCCATCTCATCCGTCTCTTCTCTGCTCACTGCTTGTTGCTGCGCTGCAGTTGGTCCCCAGGCCGATGTCGTACGTGTAACCTGACTTTCCACCTGCAGCCACAAACCATCAATGTCAACAAAAGAAAGACACGGACCAGGCGGCATCACCTGGCGCCTTCCCAATACGCACGACAGTCAAGGGGAAGAGGGGCGGCAGGAGGACCTCTTCCTCCTCTCCGTAGGTTGAGACGCCCTGCACCAGTCGCGGCACGTACGTATACGCACTCTCCGGCTCGTGACACCGGAGGAGGAGGATGGAGAAGAAGACGTTCTTGTGCACCAGCCCCCACGGCACGTTGAACGTGAAGCCGCCCTCTCCTGACTCGAAATCCACCCCGTGAAAGACTTCGAAACCGACCGTCGTCTCCTCTTCTTCGAAGCCGCCATCAAATTCCCTCGTAACATCTTCGCAAAGTGAGGTGGAGGCGAATGCCGGCCAGGAGACGGCCATGCCCTTCCGGTAGGCGGTCTCGATCAGAGCCCGCGAGGCGGTCGTGATGCGATGAGCGGTGCCGACGCGCTTTGGCCAGGGAGGGAGCACCGGGTCAAGCTGAGTGAGGTCCGACCGAAAGAACAGACGGAAGAGCAGGGCGATCTGACGGTGCCGCTGGGACGCCTGCTGCTTCCACCAGGACAGCTTGGCAGCTGGGACGAGGGCTTTGTTGACGTCGCTCATGCCGCCCTTGGTGTACAACAAGAAGAGGTCTTTTGCCACTGCAAGCCACTCCTTGGTCAGCCGTTTCAGGACATCATCTACTTGCCTCGGAGGCGGCTCGCCGTACGCCTGTTGCCACAAGCGGGCGAACGTCGCCTTGAAGCCCGTCTGTAGAGGGTGCAGAGCCGAGTTGGTGTTGAAGAGCCCGACAAAAGCAGAGGGGACACCGATGAGGAAGCCTCGAGAGGAGCCCGAGTGGTCTCGGATGAGCTCCAGAAGACGGCCGTAGGTGTCAACCAAGCCAGAAAGAGTACCCACGTCGATCAGCTGTGGGTCGATTGGCAGCAAGGCATGGCCAGCAAACACCTCAGGGACGACATCTGTCCTTGGGGTCCAGCTGGACGAGCCCGCACTCCAGTAGGTCGGCTGCTTCCAATCAGGGCTGACAGGCAGACACGGACCAACACAAGAGAACACCACCAATGGGCGAGACGCCCCTCACAATCGACGGGCCTTTCACCTGAATCGAGGCCGGAAGAGGCTGAATGCGCCGCATCGGAGAGATGTCAGCGAAGCGGCGAAGTGACAGTCATCCACAGCATAGTAGGGCCACTCGTTTCCATCCGCAAACGGGCCAGCAAAGTCACTGACATTGCAGTGGTAGTGGAGTGGGCACATCATGGAGCAGCCGCTAGCCCTGTTGGCAGCCGTGGCAATCCATCTGCTGCTGCCTGGCTCGAACACATGATACACCTTGCATCGCGGCACTGAGTCTCGCAGAAGACCTGACGGCAGCACACACAGACACCAACAGCCAGGAGACGACGCCAATTAATATTGCAAACACGCAATGAACAGAATTGGAAGATGGACAGCCATCTCTCTCGTGCTGCCTGGCCATCCAAGTGCTGTGCTCTGTGTGCGTGTGTGTGCTCCCGTCTTCTCTGACCTGTCAGATCCACGCCCAGATCCGTTCTGCGATGGGAAGGCCGTGTGTCGTTCGAGGGAGGATGGGTGTCGGGGGAGCCGCCTGTTGCACAGAAACATAGATCAGCACCCGGTCGACCTGCTTGCACCTCTGGTTGGTGAGATCCTTACCGTCTTGCTGTGAGAGGTGAGGCAGGAGGTTGATGGAGACGGCCGTCAGAAGGAAAACAGCAGCGCCTGCCCAGATCAACGACGAAGGCTCCTCTGCCATCACCCCAGAAGACACCTCCTTTCACTTCGCCAGCTCGCAGGTGGCGATTAATGGTTTTTTTGTCTCTTCTTGCTTAAGTTTCCCAATCAACTCTGTTGCAATGGGTTATCAATCTGATTCATCGCCTTTGAGTCAGCTGTCCAAGCACACAGCACACAAATCAACAAAAACACACACCAACACCGCATCAGCACATCAGCCCCACCAGGCCCTCCAAGGCACAGGCGCATGTAAGGGCAAAGTAAGACGAGAAAATTCGACTTAATAATCCCAACACCACAGCGACCAAGCAGCCTGCCTGATGAGAGCTGAAAAAATGAGAGGCCCGTACCATGCCTTGAAACGGCCACGGCCTAGCAATCTTAAGGCGTTGCTTCCTTCCCACTCCACATATCCCCCAGCCACCCGCCCCTTAGCAACAACCACACCACGTAGAGCGACACCATGTGGTCATCGACCACCACACACACGCATCGATCACATGCATCACTCACTCCAGCCGCCGTCGACCGCCGCGCCGCTCATCCCGCCCGCCAGCCTCCACCTCCTCGTCTCTCTTGCGCTTGCGATCGCTGCTGGCCGGTGCTGCGGCGAAGAGGGAAGAGAAGGGCTGCTGGATGAGCGACATCATACGGCTGAAAAATGAGGGGGTCGACTGCTGCTCCATGTTGCCCGTCTGCGACACCTGGTCGCCCTCGACTGCAGGCGGTGGAGGGATCTCCTCCTGCTGCTCCTGACCACCCGCCTCTTCTTCCTCGTGGGCTCCTGGCTCATCCTCATGCGCCATCTCCTCGTCCATCGTCTCTTGGCCTTTCTGCTCACCCTCCCGAGCACCAGCGGCACCAGCAGCAGCAGCAGCAGCGGCGGCGGCGGCAGGCTGTGGCTCGACCCGAGCGCTTGCGGCAGTGGATGGGGCAGGCTGCTCGGGCAGCGGGGGGAGATGCAGCAGCTCCCTTGCGTGCTTGAGGTACCCCTGGAGGGTGGCGAGTGTCTTGGGCAGCAGGGAGGATGGCTCGACGATGTGGCGACGGACCATTTGCTCTGTCACGACGTCTGTCGTCTTGTCTGTGTAGATGACGGTGTACTCGGCTTCTTTCAAGGGACCGCCTGGAAGCAGAGAAGCAGAGAGGCAACGTGAGACAACCCACCTGTCTGAATGATCTGGCTTTGCTCACCTGTGGTGTCGTCATGTTGCTCAGTCTCCACCATCTCGCGGCAGCAGATGACGCCGTGGTACCTCCTCTTGCCAAATTTGATGAAGACGAGCTTCCCGATCTACAAACACAACACAAAATCCCCCTGCGTCAGCTGCCCTTTTCCGTGAGAGTGTGATTCCGTATTCCATTGCCTGCTCGTCGTCCGCCGCCGGCTCGAACTCCTCATTATTGGCCAGCTCTTCGTAGGTGGTGTTGTCGCTCATCTCCGATCTTCGGTCGCTCATCGCGAGGGATCTTGGGGCGAGCGCGAGCTCAAAGCTCGCAGGCTTTAGAGCCTGAAAAAACGTTGACGCTCTCGGAAGCAGCAAGATACACTGACGTGTAGATCCATGCATCATGCTGCAAGATGACGACTGAAGCTGAGCGCCCTTGCTCGCCGTGGGACTGCCTGCACGGCGCTTGGTGGTCGGTGGTCGGCCGCTTGTGGCCTCGAACAAGGCGCCGAGTGTCGCTGGACGGGAGCCAGGTCGTGAGGGAGGGCTGGGTGTCGGTGTATGGCGCCAAGGACGGCGACGACGTGTATGAGGTGCGTGAGGGCATCGCCGCCGACATCAGGCGGATGAGGAATGGGCAGCGAGTGCGCTCCAAGGTACGACGAGCAAGAGCGAGAGTCGATGGATGTGACAAACATGACATGTGCCACTTGGTTTCCGTCTTTCCTTCCCTCAGGCGCGTTACCTTGTTCTCACCCGTTCGTCGCTGCTCGCATTCATCGACCCCCCCACAGCCTCCCACACCCCCTCCCCCCCCTCCACAGAGGCACCCTCATCGATGACACGTCCCCTCCTGCCGCTGTCAACTCACCCCCTCCCCCAGCCGCCCACCGACGCACCGTCATCAGCGAGTGTGGCTGGCCATGAGTCTGTGTGGTACGACGGCTGGGCGAATGAGTTGTGTCGGTGGGAGGTGGCTGATGGGAGGAGGGAGCGGCCGCCGGTCCCTGTGCCGCTGCCTTTGGGGCGTCCGCCCGATGATGACTCCTGGGCTATGGTACGCAAACGCAGAGAGAAAGTCTCATCGTTTTTCGTTCTTGATGTTGTTTGATGTTTTGTGTGTCCGTCTTCAGGTCGTGTGGCAGGACGCCCGTTATTCACTGCTGTCTTCTCTGTTCGCTGCGCCCTCCCCCTTCCACAGCGGCCGGATCCCATCTCCCTCCATCCGTGCGGTGGGCCTGCTGTTCGCTTCTCGCGAGGAGGGCATACCCTGGCTGCGCGACATGCAGACACTCGCCATCAGAGGTGAGCTCCGTACTGATAAGAGAGAGTGGGACTGACATCACAACTGACATCACAACGACACACGCATGCGCCATCGCGACGGCGGATTTCGCGCCTTGTCTGTGGTGTGCTGTGTCAGGTGGGCTGTCTGGTGAGAGGAGAGGAGAGCATACCGGGGTGGAGCCCCGGCCGCCCGAGAACTGGCCTGCGTACCGTATGCGGGGCCTGCCCGACGGCTGGTCGGACAGCATCGTGCTGCAGTTCGGTCCCGGCACGCTGTTTAAGTGGGGTGTGACGCTGAGCATGTATCGGAGGCTCGTGCTGCTGGTCACTGTACAACACGCCATGATGATGCTGCCGACCATGCCGAGGGCCGCATGAGGAGAGAGAAGATGGCGGCGGTTTCTCTGGCCTGAGTGGTGTCCACATGTCTTCGTATGTATTTTTCCGAGTGTCTTGGCTCATTTGTGTGATGTTCGTGCTCTATCGTTGCGTGTCGGTCGGGCGGGATGTGTTCAATGACAGCCAGCTGCTCGAACGTTCCCTGGTGCTGATTGACCCAGTCAGAGCCAGAACATGGTAGGCAGGTTCCATCGAACACGACACAGATCGAAGAACAGGTGCGTTGTGGGCGTGTGCGCCTGTATAGAAGTGAGATAAAAGGCTGATTCTCTGTCGTGGTATCGGCGTGTGTGTACAGTATTGTGCGTCTGTTGGTCGTCTGTCGTCTGCAGTCGGGCCGGAAGGGTCTACGCATGAAGCCTGCCGTCCCAACTGGTGAGAGGCTAGACATCATGCGGTACGCCTTCTGGTCGCCCGCAGACGATAGATGACATACGAACACTTGAATGCGATGACCGTGACTCGCACGACTCTGGTGTGTCTGCCATGCATGAATCGAGTCACAACGGGTTGAAAAGAACACTCCCTATCTACCATCTAGAGATCCCTACCCATCAGCCGGGCGGGACCAGAGCATCGAGACACTGACACATGCAGTGGCATGCCAAACCATCCGGACACACGTCAGGCCTCTTCCGTTCCACCAGGGACGCCCCAGACTCACCGTAAGGCAGATCATCCTCACCATTTCCGGTCTTCTGTGCCATGACATCCGGCAGCGATGGTGCAGCGGGCGGAACGGAAGGCGGCAGGGTGGTCGACACAGCATACGGCACGACGGTTGGCGCGGGAGGCGGAGGGTGCTCGGGGCAATGGCAGTGGCAGTTGCACACGGTGGTGTTGTCATTGCAAAGGCCTTGGCCGAGAAGAGATGTGGCATTTCGGTGCGATTGGATGGCAGCCGTGTCCCGACGAAGGCGCTGCAGCTGAGCGGCCCAAACGCAACATGCTGACACCAGGACGAGTGTCTGCACCAGCTGCAGACGATTCATGGCTGGTCGGCAGATCTGCGGAATCCCGTTGTTGGACGCAGCGCCGCAATCTTTCCGAGAATTTACCTTGGCCCCTTTCTCGACTTCCTCCACGCCCTTGTGTTCCCTTGAGCGATGGGCCCTCCAGCTGATGCCCCACCATGGAGTCCAACACGCATACGGCCGCCTCCTCGGCTGTACTACTCCAGCCCAGCCCCTCCCACTACCCTAGCACCGGCACTCCCCCCTCGCTTCTCAGCACCTCCCACACCTGCAGCAGCCACCCAATCCCAGCCCCAACCCGCCCCTGTGGGGCAGCCCCAGCTGCTGCTTCCCCCTGGGCAGCTCCCTGGGCCAGGACCCCTTGTCGAAAGGCAGACACAGCAAATCCCTGCTGTGCCATCTGTGGACTTCTTCACCGGCAAGTGCGTCAACAGGACGGCGGCGTTCCTTCTTCTCTACGTCATTGCTAGCGTGGCTGGGGTGGTGGCTGCGTACCTCTTTACTGTTGCGGGTCTTGGAGCGATTGGCCTTGCTTTATTGACGGTGATGCCAAGTTTGCTGATTCAGGGATATGTCCATTGGGTGGGTGAGTCCGAGAGCCATGAGTGAATGCACCATGCGTGTCTTTCCGTTTTCGGATGCTGCAGCGCTTCAAGGAGCATGTTTTCCTGAGTCAGGTAGGCGAGGGCCCTTTCCGTCCGAACATGTCACCGCTCTCATGACGGTGCGTCTTCAGGAGTTTTTCTCATTCCTGGAGGCGATTCTGTACATGATTCCTTTGATAATCATCTTGCTGCCTCTGGTGCTGTTTGTGTTGCCTGCGTTGAGGAGGGCCGACGACACCTTGGCCATGGCCATCTTCATCCACTTCATATCTGCGTACATCATCGCTGGTTTCTATGAAGAGACACTCAAATACATTGCCACCAAGTCCGTCGGACAACGACAGGATGGCAGAGACGGCATGCAAGGCTGCGGTGTGTGGATGGGTGGCTTGCAGGCGGCTGCTGTGGAAGGATTATGTTGCCGATCCGCCTTCACTTCTTGTCTATGCCGTAGCTGCATCCAATGGCTTTGCATTGGTATGTGAGACAACGAATGCGACACGCACCCCACCCATGGCAGCCCCATTCCGCCTCGATCGATTCCTGTATGCAATGCAGGTAGAGAACTTTATCTATGTGTTCGGCAGCAATACCGCCCTTTCGCGGATCATGACGGCCACCTTGCGCATGGCTCTGGCTGTGCCAGGGCATCTCTTTTACGGCGCCATTATCGGCGGCTATCTCGCCATCCGAAAATTCAAAAACGAGGAGACACACTACTGCAGAGTCAGCCACGCAACACCAGACCTCCCAGTGACAAAAGGTGGATTGTTTTGGTGATTGTCGTCAGATTTTGGCTCTGCCGGTGTTGCTGCACGACACTTATGACTTCGTCATCTTCACTTTGGTTGAGATCGGCACTCGATACGAGTCCGTGGACCGGACGGCGCTGGCCATCGTGACCTTCGCCCTCGGTGCAATCATCGTGGTCATTGCCTACGGCGTGTCTCGGAAGGTGCTGCTCAAGACCAACGATGTGCCGCGCATCAACGTCCACCTACTGCAAGTAAGACACACTCACAGAGAGACACGAGGGGAATATATGCATCTGTCTGCTGTGACCCTCGCTGCAGGCCCAGCGGTTTCTGTCCACGCCTGATTGTCTATTGGAGGGATGTTGGAAGGGCTGGGCGGTCGTATGGCCCAACCAGAGGAGAGGCTCTACACGCAACAGCCTTGGCGGCATGGGCAGCGGGCGACACAGCCTGGGCGGCGTCGGGAGCGGGCGCAACAGTCTGGGCGGCGTGGGAAGCCCCCGTGGTGTTGTCAGCGGAGCCGCGTCGAGGAGGGAGAGCGCGGAAGCCGGGGGGAGGTATGTGATGGCTCAGAGGCCTAGTGTGCCGATGCAGCTGCCCTTGTGATGCTGGCTGGCATGCCGGCACCTTGTCTGTGGACACACACTGGAGGCGGTGTTTTGACGTGCCGCGCGGCACCTTGCACTTTGCATTCGTGTGTGTGGAGGTCTGGTTTGATGTTGACATATTGAATGTATCCGTGTCGCTCCTTCCTTTATCCACGAGATACAGTGATTGATTGTTTGGTCACATGCTTTCCCTTCAATGTCATGAACTGTCTTGCAAATGCACGACAGAAATAACTTCTAGGCAAATATTCGAATCGTGGTGTCGCCACATATTCACACACGGGCAGGAGTCGACACGCACACACACACACACACACACGTGTACATGGTTGCGATTGCAATTGCGTTTCTCCATCTCTATTATCATGACGCGAGAGCGAGGCTTCACGCAGCACACAGCAGGGCCGATCAACTGCATGGCCACGGCCAAGACACACTCTACACAAGCCTGCCTACAAGCTGCCTGCCTATACTCGAACTTAAATGCAACATCCTACTGACCATGCCATATCCACTCGCACACAGAGACACCTACACACGCACGTGGTGATACCAAGAAGCCAACCCTCACAGCACGCAGGCATCGGATTCACAAACGGTGCGATTCTTGCGTGCTGATTGGCAGTGAGAAGGGCCAGGACAAGACACGTGAGTAGCCAAATATACATGCAATCGAGAATGGAGAAATACATAAAATCAAGCATACAGCGAGCGAATACAGATACAGACCCACGCACCTTACCCATCCACCCACCCCAGCCAGTCAGCCAGCCACACATACACACATACACAAACCACTTCCTTGACACACAAAGTGCATCCATCATTGGTTTGCAATTGCTCATGTAGGTGTGCGAATGACCAAATGACTCGACGCTTCACAAGCTCGGCGACCTGCACAGACACACGCACGTGAGTGCTTCGTTGATCTGTTTCGCTGCCTCACCGTCAGGAGATTTGGGCCGGTGCGCCTGCCGAAGATCGCTTCTTGTTTGTCGCAAAAGCGATTCTCGCTGGACAAATCTCGCTTTTTTGAGGCGCACTGAGGCCCATCGGCTTCCTCCGTGCTACAGGAAGCCATATAGTGCAGGAAAACATCAATTCAATCGCGGCTCCTTCATCGCGTGCGAGCTTTTATTTCGTCTCGTCGCATTTGGCGTGTGATGCTGCAGCGCCCTCATTCCTTTCCTTCGTCGGTGGTGAGCAAGATCTTCAATCGCGGGATCATCTCGCCATAATCCGTCCCCAAGCGCCATCGTCGGTTGATCTCTCAAGATGACACTGTCTGGACGCGTAGCAGTGGTAGGCAATGCCATTCATCAAGGTTTTCATCCCGTTGGTTCGCTTATGCTTTCCGTCAGGTGTTTGGCGGCGCTTCAGGAATCGGCTTGTCCATCGCGAAGGCACTGCAGAATGAGGGAGCTGACGTGCTCGTTGCAGACAAGACCATGCCACCAGACGCACAAACAAGAAGGAATGCCGGCAGCGGCCAGCTTGGGTCGCTCTCCTACTGTGAGTGCGACGTCAGTGACCACCACGCGGTGCGCGGAGCGTTCCACTACGCTGAGGAGCTGTCTGACAATCGAGTGGGCGACAGCTGGCGGCGGCGCAGGAGGGTCACAATCGTGGCCAACTGTGCCTTCCGCGGCAGGGACGAGGAGAAAATCATGTATGGGGAGCCACTGACCGATGCAGCGGTGGACGACATTCGAAGCATACTCGATGGTCAGTGTGGGCAAAGGAGGGTGGGCTCGTGTACTCATGGGTCTGTGTGTGTGTGTGTGTGTGTCAGTGGGTCTGCTTGGTGTGATACTGGGCAGCAAGGTGGCGGTCGACAGCTTCTCGGCTCGCCGTGAAGAAGACGAGGGCGACGGTGAAGACGACGACACAGACCTGGTCATCGTCAACATATCATCCATGGGTCGGTGGGGTCACCAGACCCCTTCACCTATCCACCCGCTTCATGTATATATATATATATATATGTGTGTGTGTGTGTGTGTGTGTG
>CDMY01000299.1:0-16185 GCA_001179505.1 Vitrella brassicaformis | reverse complement strand
TGTGTGTGTGTGTGTGTGTGTGTGCGTCATCCGTTCAGCTGGTCTGATTCCGCTGCCCTTCCAGCCCATCTATTCTGGTCTCAAGGCTGCTGTCGTGATGTTCTCACGAGCCATCGCGGCGTACATGCAACGCACAAGTGAGTGAGGGGACGGAGAGAGTGGAAAATCCAACAGGGACTCGGCGACTCTGTTCGTGTGTGTGCAGACGTTCGTGTGTACACCATCTGCCCCAATTACGTCGACACACCAATGGTACACACACATACACACACAGGGAAGGAGGGAGGGAGAGGAAGGGGTGCTTCATTCATTCATCTGTGTGTGTTGGTTCTGTCCACCAGATGGAGGAGGTCTTCAAGCACCAAAGCAGGAAATTCATCCATGCCATCGAGAAGTCAGGTGGGCACGCCGTCTGTCGGTGCGCCTGCAGGCAGCGAGGCACGATTAGCCGCAGGCATGTCATACCATGGCACTGTCGGCGCATTGATCTGTGTCCACCCCCCACACAGGTGCCCTGCTGCCTCCCGAGGTTGTCTCCACAGCGGCTGTGGAGGCCGTCAAGAACAAATCGCTGGTGAGTCGGGCCCGAACCAGTGTGTGTCGCTTTATTTCCTTGCCCTTATGTGACTGTCAGCCGAGTGGTCTGGTGATACGAGTGACACCCCAGCTGGGCATCGACTTTGCCCGGCTGCCTGGGAGCCCCTTTGCACAGCCGGTGGTGCCGGCGTCACTCAAGGCCTACAGCGAGAGGCTGGTGGCGAAGATCAAGGAGAGGGACCAGAAGATCGCCGCCAAGCTGTGAGGGCGTCTGTGTGGCTGCCGTCTGCACAATGATTGGACGACGCTAGAGTCAGACGCTATTTTTGTGAGAAGGACTTGAGTTTGTCGTGTGTGGACTCAATAGTTTTGAGTCGGCATTGCGGTTGACATGTATGTATCTGTATGTCATTGTCTCAGCGCTCCTTGATGGACACCCCACACACATGCGTACCGACCAGAGTCCGGACCAGACTTACCGAGTCGGTCCGTGACGGTCCGACCGTGACGGTAATGCGATCAGAGAGAAAGCGTTACCGACTCGGTCCACCGGCTGGCTCACTTACAGATGGAACAGCTATACACATACAGACCAGCACGACACTCACAGATCCCCCTTTTCACTGCCGCCAAAGACGACCGGGCGCTCATTAAACACTCACCCAGCCATACACAACAGTCAATCGATTACAAAGCGAGTGGCGAAAGCTATCCACGTGTCGGCATGCCATGTATCAGGGAGGCGGGACGAGGCTAATCCTTCTCCGTCATAGCAGAACCAACGGCCGCACCACCACACAAACACATGTATGTCAAGAGATATACACAGCTAGCTACAGCGACAGCAGACCAATCAAGCGCCTGCCCTCCTGTTGTCCCACACACTCTGCTGTTGCCCCCTCTTCAGCTTCAGCCGTGCTGCGATGCGCCTCGTGGATTAGTACTCATTCTTCTGCAGACGGTCGAGCGCCTCTCCCACCTCTTCCATCTGAGAGGTAAAGACAGACAAAATACCATGGGCGACAGCAGACGGGCGTGCCGTATGTGTACCTCCCACACGAGGTCGTGGTACTGCAGCGTCAGCGTCACAGAATGCCGAGTGTGTGGCGGCAGAAAAACATCATGGCATGCTTTCGGAGCTTACCAATCACTGTCATGACGTTCTGGGCCGAGAGCTCGTAGCCTGCCTCGGCCACGATCCGGCGGGCCTCCTGCACAATTCCCTTCCGGGCAGCGAACACATCCTCTGAGAAAACACATCCAATTCCGTGTGGTGTTGGCCGTTCTCTTGTGTCCTGGCGGCTGATATAGATACCGGGTTCTGGAAATGGTAGGCCACGGCAGGGCTGTGCCTCGGTGTGGTGCGCATCCGTCATGTTCTTCCCCAACGTTCGCCATACGGTCAGGACGGGCTGGACGATCTCCTGGTCCACATCACGCGAGACAGGACAAAAGGTAAGCGGAACCTGCAGCAGCGGCAGACCAAGCAAACAAGAACGCATGCCACTCGCTGCAGCTGCTTACTCTGACGGGATGCGCACCTCCTGCATGCAGCACAGCGAACGCCATGGATGGATCCGTGTTCGCCCTTCCGCTGACCCGCCCGACTTACGTTGATCTCAATCATTTGGTTGATCTGATGAACGATTGTGGCGTCATTTCCGATATCCTCGAGGGAAGAGCCGATCTTGTAGATTCTACGCGCATACAGGAAACATCCAACCAGAGTGCGCTTGAGTCGTGATCTTTCAACTGCCCGACCAGGGAGAACGAAGCCAAAGAGAAAGAAGGCGCTCATAGTGTTCATGACTGCGTGTCTCTCCGCTGGTGTGAGTGTCGCCAGCGCAAGTCAGCGAGCTTAGACCGATCGCAAGATGATTTAGACATCGAAGCCCTCCCAAGAGCAACCAGCGGTCGCGCGAAGGTAGGTGACGTGCACTTAAGGACCTGGTCATCCGTCCTCGTAGACTGCAAGATGGGCAATAACCACACTGCGGACGGCCATGGTGCCGTCATCGATGGCCATACACTCGATTTCCTCCACAAAGCCCACAGAGATGCCCTGCACACGTACGCACAGGACACACGAACGGATGAGGGAAGGGGAGAGGCAGTTGTGTGTGTGTGTGTGTTGTGCTTTGCCTGTGTGCAGCCTGTCGGAGGTCGGCAGCCTCAGAGCCACGGCGCACTTCCTCTGGTCCGTCGACTTCTCCCCACGTGTCTGTCCTGCGCAACCGACTCAATCGCTGCCTGTCGGCCAAGGGATTGCACACCATCATCACATTCGACGCGCAGCTCGACCGCCCTCTGCTGCTCAAGGCCATCTGGCTGATGGACACACAGCAGTGGACAGAGGTGGCCGATGCGCTGAAGCTGGCAGCGCAGTACGGCTACTGTCAGCTCCCGGTCGCATGTGACCTGCAGAGGCACGATAGCCAACAGGTGGCCGTAATCAGGGTGGGATAGTTGGCACTCATGTGTTTGTCTGTGTCCGTGCAGGCGTATTTGGCCGATGTGCGTGTGGTTGCGTTGTGGAAGATGGTCGGCAGACACGTCGAGTTCGGCGGCAACTACGGCCGTTTTGAGCTTTTCGACCAGCCGGGCGGCGGTGTGCGCGCCCTGCGTGACGCGCCTGGCTTCGAGCTGGACATCAATCCCCCCCTCCCCCCTGCTCACCCATACCACCCACACATCATCGACGGCAACCCGCCCGTCAGATCCTCGATCGACCCACAGGGGGACAGCTGGACGGCAGGTGCTGAGGTGACCACTGATGCCTCAGTGTCGGCCTTCATCATGAGGGTCATCATGTGGCCAGCAAATTGGGGCCATGCTCCTGTGGTTCTGGTCGACAGGTACGCAGGACACACCACACCACACCACACCACACTCAGACGCAGACACGCACATCCATTTATCACGGCCTCTTCCTCTGTTCTGTGTTGGCCTCTTCAGACATGCCCACGGCGGTGTGCTGCACGGCCTCATGAACCACTTGCCGCACCAGCCGCCCAACGGCTGCAGCGCCGTCATGGCGCACAGGTTCGACGATATGGTTCCCCCTGCAGAGTGCCGGACTCTGCTGCTGACGCCATTCGACCGCCCGTTCGTCGCATGGATCGATCTCATCATCCCCAGCGAAACCAACACAGGCAAGGAAGGGATGGAAGGGATGGTATGATTGATAATGCCACCCACCCTTTGACGCGTTGCGCTGTTTCGCTGAGTGCAGTGTGTGTTCGGGTCGTCACCACCGAGCCGCCAGTGGGTGATGCATCGGATGCCTTCAAGGACCGCCGGCCCACTACCGCCCCTCTCGTGGGCGGCCTGCTGGGCAACACCATCGCAGATATGGCCATCTACCAGAAACAAGACCAGGGAGACGATGAGGGTCAGTGTACATGCAGCTGGCAGTCCGGACAGGTCGGATAATCGGTGTGCTGTGTGCTGTGTGCTGTGTGTGGTGGTGTGCAGAGGACGAGGATGATGACGATGACGACGATGACGGTGAGGGTGGGTGGGGGAGATGTGTATGTGCTGTTGGGCTCTTTTGTATGTTTGGGAGTGTGTGCAGATATGGATGGCGAGTCGGAGGATGAGTTGGACGACATCGGCGGGGATGGCGGTGGTGACCGCCAGCAGCAGCAGCAGCAGCAGGAGAAAGAGGGTGAGCGGGGCGGAGGAGAGGAACAAAATCATCATGACATTCTTTCGTGCCTTCATTTGTGTGCGGCGGTCTGGCGATGTGATCCCTTGTGTGCCAGGTTGACCGAGGTGGGCCGGTGGCGCACGGATGGAGGATGGCCAGGAGGCCAAGCGTAGAGTGTGCATCCAGCTAGCTGCCCGTGATGCAGAATCCATGCCGTTTTTACACAGACGTCACGTCGGTGCGCACTGATGTATTCATGTTTGTCAGAGATGAGCCAGCCCTTTTGTGTATGCGCTCATCTCAACGCTCCTTGATGGATACCACACACATTCACTCACTCATGCGAGCAAGGGGGACTTTGTTGTGTGTGTACTCATTAGTCTTGAGTGAGTCGTCATTGCGGTTGACATCTAAGTATGGATCTGTATGTCATTGTCTCAGCGCTCATGGATGGACACCCCACACACGCACTCACGCATGCAGACACAACCCCACCCAGCTGGCAAGAATCTCCTCGCTGTGCTGCCCCTGCTTGCCATTGTGTTGGCCTTTTGCGGTGCATGTCGCGACTCACATGGACACTGCACCAAGTCGAGTGCATTGCCCCATGAAGGACGGGCGGACACAGCCAGAAACCGACACGGGTGCAACGGAACGGCAACACCATCACTCAAACCAAGGTAGGATACGCTATGCACAGGGACTGCCGCTACGTGCTTCCTCCTTCCCAGTCGCCATCCGACCGCCACTCACTCCTCTCTTTGGTTCACCGTTCTGTTCCCTCTGCTTTCATAGGCAGGTCACCGTACGGGAGCACGCACTAAGACCTGCTCGTGACAGCAGTGAGCAGAAAGATGACACACCCAGAGAGATGCGACAGGGGAGAACACGACAAGGCTACACGCAACACAACGCCCCGTGTACATGAGAAAAGGAAACTTCTCGCTTCCAGTGTGTGTGTGTGTGTGGATGCAGGCACGTATGCAGAGCTCGACAACAAGGCGGGTAGGCAGGCAGGCAGGCAGGCAGGCGACTCGCCGACTACATAAAGCGCAAGGCAATTAGGCAGGCAGGCAGGCAGGCAGCCTGACACCCACTCTGTCTACACACTTCCGTCACTCTACTAATTACAGAAACGCTCGGCTGTTGTGGCCCCTCCCTCCCTTCCCTCCCTCCCTCCCTCCTCTAAGCGAACCGGCTCGCGTGCATTACGCAAGCGACGTGTGTACGCAAGAAAGCCATGATCCGTACGAACGCACACCGTACACACTACAACACGCCGCCCCTGCCAGGGGCAACCAACTCGCCATAGTCGGGTGCACATCTCTCCGCTTAAGTGATCAGCATCACCAGGCAGCGGTCATCCGAGGCAAGGCAGCGACGTAGACGGCACCGGAGCCACGCCGACACGTCCTTTGGCCTTGGCTGAGAGTGTCGCCTCAGAAGGGTCCCGCGGTGGAGTGCCGGCCAAGGGCATCGGCGCCGCCGTTTGAGTTGTGGTCATGGGAGGGGTCTTCTTGGCGGCGTCCGTCTTGGCAGGGCCGGGGCTGCTCTTCTTGCTGCTGTTGCTGTCCATCCGGGCGAGGTCTGCCGGAGAGAGAGTGGTTGAAACGGATGTGGCTGGCAGCAGATCTAGCCGTGCCGTGCCGTGTGTAACGCAGGATAGCTGAAATACACTCAAAAGGCAATGACGACGGGCGTATCTTCTTTCGCCCCTTTTTCTCGGCTCGCAGCGCGAGCTTGAAGTAATCGTTCGGGTTTGCAGAGAGTGGAGGGAGAGTCGATTACACTTCAGGATCATACAGCGTCAACGTCCAGGGCCAACGTTTAAAAATGAATCCATCCATCCATCCATTCGTCAATCAATCAATCGGTACTATACACGAGCGATGCTCTGCGGACTCTAAGGGGCTGGGCCTGCCAGGCCATCCAGCTGTGCGTGTTAGGTCTGCTGCTGGTGCGTGCTGGCTAGCAACTCCTGCCCGCCCTTGTGCACCGACGTGAGCATCCGCAGCCTCTCCTCCAGCGACTCCATCTCCAACCTGAACACAGACGCCACACAGCCACTGAGTGACCGACTGACTCACTGGCTGTGGGGAAGCATACCTCATGTCGTCAGCCTGCTTCTGCATGAAGGATGACGTGCCGAAGCCATGCCGGCCGGACGAGGCGTGGAACATGCCGCCCTTCTGCTCGGGCACCATGTCGACCAACACGGTCCCGTCCTCTTGCATGAGATCGGCCAGCCGGCGATCCGGAAGCACCCTTTCGCCATCCATGAGTATCCTCACGTTCTTCCCGGGAGACTTCCCCCCTGTAGAGAAAACAGCACCAGCGGAGATGAATCGATCGCATTCGGTGTGGCGGACGTCGCTCACCCGACAGTAGAAGCACTCGGTCCCACACGTCGGACATCCGGCCACTCGGGCCAGACGGCGCCAGCACACGCGACTCCTGACCCCACGAGCTCTTTGTGCGCAGTTCCACCGCCCCGCTACTGCCGCTGCTGCTGCTCGCCTGCTGCTGGACCTCAGCCAAACGATTCATGCCGTCATTGAGGCTCTGACACACACACACACACACACACAAACACATGCACACACATACGGAGATTGTGCATGTGTGTGTGCGTGTGTGACAGCGGCACATACCTTGCCCATGGTGGTGATGAAGTGGTTGACGTCCCTGAGGGCGTCGGTGACCTCTTCGTAGCGGTCGATGTCCAGCTTGCCATAGTTCAGCGCCTTGCGCGCCGTGGTCAAACGACCCTGAACGCCCCAGCAGACACAGCCACTCGGGCGTCGTGTGTGTGAGTGAGAGCCCCCACCCCGGCGTACCTCCACTTCGTTGAAGCTCTGCATGAGACTCAACGGCGGCAGCACCAGCGCCTCACTCAACGCCTCCACATCGCCAGCACACGCCTTTAGCCCTGCACACAGCAATTGGCACACAGAGATAGAAGAGTACAATGGAAAGGTCTTGTCAGCCGCTTCTGCCGCTGCGTACCTGCTAGGATGGTCTCAAACGAGTTGAATATGGCCGAAAACCGCTTCTTCTCAGCGCGGAGCACCCTCTCGAGCCTGTCGATGTCTGCGCAGAAGTGGAGGGGGGCATCGACCATCTCAACATCGCCGCCCTCGGCATGCGAACGCCTAGCGGCGCGCGTCTGTACCATTTCTCGCAACGGGCCGGCGCACTCCTTTGAAAGAGAGTGACAACTGGCCCCTCTTCCCCTCGCAATCAAGCTCGCACAGTGACGCGCTTTGGAAAATACGTGGGAAAATGCCGCTTCTGAGCGTTCAGGTGGAAAAGGAGGACGGCGTTACCTTTCTGTTCGATGTTGACAGCTTAAAGCCAATCGACACACTATGCCAACAGGTGACAAGCCTCACACGCACCCATTCCTGTCTGTCTGCAATGCATCCATCCATCTATATGTGTGATTTGCAATGCAGCTGGAGCCAAGAGCGCAGATTGCAAAGAAGGAACAACGCCTCCTTTTGTAAGAAGAAATGACACAAACAGCAAGAAGAGATCCCGCGCAAGGATCTCTTGGCGTCTGTGCATGCAGCAAGGGCCAGGCCCTGAACCCCGAGAGGAATTTCGACAGCTATGGCATTCATCACAACGCCACCATCTTCCTCCTCAAGCATGCGCCCGATGCCAAGCCGAGGGCGGTGGGGCTGGGCAGGCTGAGTGGGGAGCAGTTTGTGTTCGATGGGCGCCCGGTTGGCTCGCTTGGGGGGTTGCAGAAGCATGTGCTCATGAATCCCGACATTCTGGAGTCGATGCTGCGGAGTGACAACATGCAGAGCTTGATTGCATCGCCGGACATCCTGCAGAAGGTCAGCTTGTCTCTCTTGTGTTTGTTCACTGCCTCCCTACCTGCCTGTCTCCCTTTCTCTGTCCGTGTGCAGGCTCTGCGGTCGAATGCTGCAGTGTGTGAGGCGATGCAGCATGAGCCGAAGCTGGCCCAGCTCATCGATGACATTGAGGTCAGGTAATGGACAATAAAGACGCGAAATAGACACACAATGATGTGAGCCCCCCACGGCCCAGGATTCCCCTCTGTGTTTCAGTTTCTGGGTCAGGTCGGTGATCTGGTGCGTCAGCCGTCCACTGTTCGCGAGTTGCTGCGTGCGACAGAGAGGGGCGCGGCGCTGGTGGACAGAAACAAAAACACCCCTGCACCATACGGCACTCTCAACCAGGCACATGACATAGGAGAATGAATGAAAAGCACAGAGATCGATCAATCACCCACGTTGCCTGGCTGGTGTCTCCCCTGCGCTCACTGCACGCAGGGTCTGAACACGATTGCCCAGCTGCAGTCGCTGCAGAGAGGGGCGAGGGAGGGCCAGGGGGAGGGTGGAGAGGATGAGGCTATGCCTCGTGGGACGATGCAGTACGACCCCAGCGCCGTGGCCATGATGATGCAAGACCCTCATGTGCAGGTGAGACGAGACATATACAATGACAGGCCAGCCAAGGGAGGGACGGAGAGAGGAAGGAAGACACTCATGCATGCATATGTCGTCTCTGTCGGCGCAGAAGACAATCGCATCCATGGCAATGGACAGATTTCGACAGACACAGGTGTGTGACGAATGTGAAATCCCCATGTCCGACATGACGTCTCTTTGCGTGTGTCTCAGGGGCCTGACGCGGCCGAGGCTGGTGCTGCCCCGCCAGTCCAGTCTGACCCTCGTGTGCTGCAGCACATGTACCACCCCACCACACTGCAGGCACTCATCCTACTGCAGAAGAGCTCCAAACGGTGAGAGAGAGAGAGAGAGAGAGAGAAGGGACGGGCGCCACACAAATGACTCGTGTATTCTGTCTGCAGTCTGCTGGGGGATCAAGACAAAGTTTCGTCTAAGGGGAGGCGGCCGAGCGTCCCGAAGATACCCAGGCCGGGCGCGTATGGCATGCCGTGTGACAACATCAACTTCCAGGAGGCTTTCGAGCCGTTTGTGGTGCAGCAGCACATGGCCCCAGAGGTCAAGTATGCGGGACAGCTGACTGCGCTAAGGGCCATGGGTTTCCACGATGTGGAGGCGTCAGTGGCAGCGTTGAAACAAAGCGAAGGTGCCATATGTGTATGAAAGGTTTGCTGGGCAAAGGTTTCATTCACCTTTCCTCTGTTCGTTCGTTTGTGTTGGCTCAGGTCATGTGAATCGAGCGGTGGATATACTCATTCAGCAGCAGGCTGCATCATGAGATACATACGTTAGCCAGCTGCATGAATATGCCCGGCCAGGGGTGTGTGCTGTTCTGTGTCTGTTCTCGTGCTGTCTGTCTGTCTACTATTGTCGCATTCCTTTATTTCCACGCAGTACATAGACATGCAACACGTACCATGTCACAGGTCAATGTCCTTGGTTTGTTGCTTCGACACTGTATCGGAACACGTGACACCGAAAAAGGACTTAATAGCATGGGGCAGGTCATTTGCTAATCGTGCGGGTGATGGTGTCTATGTTGGCGGTGTTGTTAGCCGCAATTTGCTCAGTATACGGCAGCCACTTGCCGTTCAACACCACCACCACACGGTCCTGTGAAGAAGCCACACACATACGCGCGCGCACACACACACACAAAAGGGCAAGGCAGGCGAGGTGTGTGTGTGTGGTGGAACTCACCTCGCCTGCCTTGCCCTTGATTTTGTGGACGGTCATGTAGAAGTCGATGGCAGACTGACAGCAAGCAACACACAGATGGCGCCCACCCGCA
This sequence comes from Vitrella brassicaformis, assembly GCA_001179505.1. NCBI lineage: Eukaryota > Vitrellaceae > Vitrella > Vitrella brassicaformis. The sequence continues at coordinate 6,266 of CDMY01000299.1, read as the reverse complement.
CCCATGTCAGGTCACCACCCGTCGTAATGCGTGCAGCGTGCCCACCATAATGCCTGAAACACACACCACACCATGGCCATACACTCGCATCCACCACCGTGTACGTGTGTGGCTGGATTGGCATACCGTCGCCGAACTTCTCGTTGAGCAAGATCTTGAAGCCCTCGCCGTAGTGCTGCACTGAGAGACCAACACACATAAGGTAGGTGCACCCGCACACTAACAGCCTTGCTCTCACAGTCCATCCACCTGCTTCCATGAGGCGATAGACGGACGGCTCCTGCACAATGTCCACGTCGAATCGTCTGTTGGGCGTCTTCTGCATCTCCTCAATCACCGACGGTGGCAAAGAGGGCAGGATCTCCTGCAGCTTGGGCGCTGCACTGGCGGGAAGGGGCGCCTGCAGAAGGAACAGCTGAGCCGTAAACGCATTCGTATACCTACAGGATACACACATCAGCAGGGCCTGCCTGCATCTGAGTTTGCTGCTTGTGCCTGCTCGTCACTCACCCCAGCTCGTGAGCGATGCTATCGAATGTCAGGCCCTGCCGCTTCTTGGCATCCATGAGCGTCGTGATAATGTCGTCCTTCTCGTTTCGGTCCTGTAGAAAGGATGGCTCCCTCACACCACTGCCAAAGCATCTCGACGCCAAAAGAGAGCACCGCCATGAGTGCTTCTGAAAGGCCCCGGGCAGCAGTGCACGACTCTGCCTGATGAGCGGGATGGCCGCCTTCATGCCATTGGCCACGTTCATCGTCTGAGATCTGCCCATCTAAGCTCGCAATATCGAGCTCGTCGCTGATTTCACCCCGTTGCGGCGTATCCCGTTCATCCCTATTCTATTCCACTCATTCAGTTTTGAGCCGTTTCCTGTGCCTCAAACCATACATAGAATTGATATCATCTCAGCACGAGCAAACTGCAGTGGGGCTCAGAGGTGATGAGGCCCTTCCCGTGCCTGCTGGTCATCGCAATTCATCTCGGGGCTCGTGTGCACGCCGCCTGCAACAATCGGCTGAAGAGTAAGCGCCCATCGACCATCAGACAGAGTGAGACAGTCACGTGTGGTGTCTCTCTCTATGTGGCATTTCAGGCATTCGCCGCAGTAATGGCACGTCCCTCGAACATGACCATGGAGCTTATTCGGGCCGGTGCCAAGAGCTGGAGACCAAGGACAAGTGCACTGGGTTCATGAAAGCTGAGCGGGAGGGGTGCGGTTTGGACGGCACGGGCCTCTGCGAGTGGTGAGTAGGTTCAGTTCCATCCCTGTGTGCCATGTGGTGCCTCTATGGTGTGTGCCTTGCCACGCACTCAATCATCAGGAACGATGAAGACAACAAATGCAAGTGCAGCGTGAGGGACGTCGAGGACCTTCCCAGAGAAGAATGCACACTTCGCTCGGGGGGCTGCTACCCACCGTGAGTATGACTGACTGACTAAACTCTCTAGGGTTTGCACGAGCGTCTCCCCTCTCTCTCTCTCTCTCTATTGTGCAGTGGGTTTCGGGCGTGGAACTCTACATTGCAGTTGTGTGTGTGCTCGCGCGACTGTGAGTCGCTGGAAGACGATGACTGCGACGGCGAGTTTCCGTGCGGCGATGTTTATTTCTGCAAACGGTCCAGAAAAAAGTGCCGCTGTGTGGAGATGCACGAGTGAACGACCGACTACCTTGGTACATTTGGTACATAGACAGAAAGATAGACCTGAGCAGAAAGTTGTTTGTTACGTCGATAAGTCTGTCCATTCATTCATTCAGTCCACGTAACTACATCCATGGCGTGCGATATACAGCCGAGCAAGGTTCTAGCGGCTGTCATGATGAAAAAAACACTCGTCCATCCCTCTCCCACATCATCAGAATGTGTCCCGAGGCCGGCTCCGTATCTTCTCGCCCAGCTTCTGATCAATCAACACAGACAACGTACCAATGTAAGAATTTCTGGTGTTGCGGCGCAATACTGACCTCGAAATGCTCCAGCCGCCTAAACAGCTCACGCTGCATGCAGACACGGGGGAGAGAGAGAGAGAGGCCAGAGCAAACCGTTATCAGTCATTCATTTACGCGAAGCGTCTGTGCGTACCACAGGAATGGTCTGCTGCGCGATGGCCAGGGGCCGTGGCTGCTGGCAGTGACGCATCAAATCACCTACACACACCACATTACACCAAACCAAACCACATGGAGATGAACACTCGAATCGCGTGCAGATGGCTGGCTGGCTGACCAACAGAAGCGAGGAATCTGTCCCGTTTGGTCTTAGAGTCTTCGTCGATCATCTTTTCGTCCCCACTGCTGTCCATGCAGCTCTCGAACATACTTCCGGGGTGGGGGTGGGCGGGCAGGCCCCGCATCGACGCGGGCGGCGTGCTCGACTTGCTCACAGATTGATGATGCACATAGCCGTACAACGATGTCCGCTGCCACACACAGAGGAGAGGGCCACACGTGTGCATCTGTGTGTTGGTGTGTATGCCTTCTCCCTACCAGGTCTTGCAGCAGCTGCGTCGCCCCTGGTAGGTCAAGTGTCACCAGCATGCGACCGCCCTGCCACCGACCACCGCTGCACATATGACACACACAGAGAGAGACAATGCACAGCCCCTTCCATGCACCTCTCACCCCCCACTCACCCGCTCTGGTTGAGGACTTGCTGCACCACTCCTCCCTCATTGGTCCCGCCATACTGCACCGCCCGCATCGCCGCGTCGCTTACCTTCCTCCCATCCACAGGCACGCCCCTGTTGCTGCCCTCCTCCACCGCACGACACAGCACCTCCAGCAGATGCAGCACCGGCCGCGACAGCCTCTCGCGGTCGATGGACCGACGGTCGCTGGACCCACGTGAGACGAGACGGCCCCACGGCCATGTGGATGGTGGTATGGGTGTGGGTGAGGGTGCTGGTGATGGTGAGGGGCGGAATCCGAGTCGCTGGAGGAGTGGTGAGAAGGGTGTGGGTGGAGAGGAGGATGGGGAGGCAGGGGCGGGGGACGGCAGGTTGAGGGGCGCTGTCGGGGGCCAGTCGGACGTGTCATCTGATGGGCGTGCGTACAACTGGTTAGGGATTCTATGCCGGATGTGTGTGCGTGTGCCGTTTCACCTTTTTTGATGACGAACGCCCCAGCGCCCTCCCCGAGCTGCCCGATCATTGAGGCCAGCACGTGGCTGTCCTCGTCATCTTCAAATGCCTCCTCCTGCACACACACACGCACAACACACAAATAGGCACGCACATCCACACAGTTAGTGATGTGTTGGTGTTATGTGGTCAGGTCACCTCTCCCTTGTCCTGGTCAAGCATGAATATCTCGCCCTCCTCCTCCCCGTCATCGAATATGACGGGATGCCCACCCTCACTGCCGGCACCCGTCGCACTGCACGCGCCACTCCCGCTGCTCTTGCGCGACATCCGGCCGCTGACATTCATTGACACGGCAGAGTGAGAGAGTTATGCAAAGGGCGGTGTGCTGTGGTCGGCGCTTACACAGACATGAGGCTGGCTGAGGACTGCTTGCGCACGGCAGGGTGTGAGGCCATCCACAGATCGCCGAAGCCTGAAAGGGAAACGCACCAGCGCACCCATACATGTGGTCTCGATGCCCGAGAGTGGGTGTGCAATTTCGCTTACCCTCGTCTGGCCGGGGAGATGGCAGCATCTCTGATGTTGGGCTGACGCCCAGCACGGGGCTTGGGCAGTCCCGCGATGTCGTCCTGCTCTGGTACCCGAGAGGCGGTGTGCCCAGCGGCCCAAACACACCCTGGCCGTACCCGCCGCTGCCCTGCCGACCTGGCACACACATAGCACACACATCCAAATGAAGTAAACAGGTGCCCATGTCTGTACCAAGGCGCCTTCCTACTGGTTGGTGTCTGTGGTGCTGAGCCTCTCGAGTGTGGAGTGTGTGGCCTGGGCGGCAGCCCTTCGCCACGACCGGGAGAATAGTCGCTCGCCTTGGTGCCCACCCTGATGTCGATGGACACAGTCCGGACATGGATGATCCGTGCAGTGTTGTTTCTTTTGTTGTGTTGTGTGTGTACAGTGTCGTTGTGTACCTGGGTGAGGTTCTCATGTGTTGTGTGGTGCCCCAGGGCGTGTGTGCCGATGAGGGGGTCGGCGTGGGCGTCTGGGAAGTGTCACGCAGCAGCGGGGGGGGCAGCTGAGACGTCAACATGAGACGGAAAGGGTAATGGATTGGTGGAGAGATGGCTGTCCCCTGCACCTACCGTGACATTGGGTGGCGTGTTTCCCCTGCCCAACAGCCCGTGATCTCTGGGCGATATGCTCATGGGCGCCACGCCAGGACCGCTGCTGGGGGAGATGCCGGTCGGACGATGATGCAAATGACTGACACACACGGCAGGGCAAAGGACACACATGAGGAGGTTGCTTGATGGCTGTGTATTCTATTTGTCTGTTGGCAGGCATACCGTGGCTGTGCGAAGGGCGGAGTGCCGGCCGCCATCATGTTTCCCGTCGACGAGTCGGACGGCCCAGAAGCTGACCGACACGCACACAGGCGACATGTAGATGACGCACACATGTATTGTATGCTCCTTTCTCCCCCAACTTACGGAGTGGCGGGACGTCGCCGTCATCGGAGCCCGACTTGTGGCGCCTGCCCTCTCCTGTCAAGACGTTCATCGTCCAGCCTCTCTCCGCCTGCTGGTGGTGATGGTGGCCCCAGGACCGATGCTGATGGTGGTGTTGGTGGTGGTGGTGTGAAGATGCGCCCAAAGCTGGGCGAGGAGAGAGAGAAATGGACGGCGACTGGCCTGACGCAAACAACACACACACACAAGCACAGTATAACGGTGTGTGGTGTTCATGCTGAGCCTACCTCGTGGCTGGTGCGTGGGCGGGTTGCATGTGACGTAGCCCTCCTCCACCTCATAGTTGTCGACGTAGCCGAACGCAGAGGCCGCCGCGTCCTCGGTGAGCGGCTTCTGAGGGAAGGGCAGCTCCAGCCGGTGGCTGACGCCGACGGAAAGGACGCCGAACGAGCAGGGAAGGTTCAGAAAGTCAGACGACGTCACCTCCTTGCCTGAGCGATGGATGGCACGATCAAGGATCGGACATCTGTGGTTTGTGCACATGTGTGTTTATGGTCAAGTCGGCTTACAGTTGTAGTTGGCGAGTGCATTGATGTCTCTGAAGTGCACACGGTGGCTCAGCCGAGCTGTCGCCATGCCGTCCTTCCTCCCTGCAGCCACAGACAGACAGACAGCCAAGCAAGCAATCCACACATTCAAAGGGAACACGCTCATTCTGAAAGCGTCTTCTCGTCATCCACCTGGTGCGCGACTGGTGGCATGTGCACCCCTCTGTGCGTCGACATAGCAGTGGTAAGCCGGCAGGAGCCGCGTGAAGCAGAGGAGCGTCCGCAGGCCGAGGCACAGCTTGTTGTAAAGACGGTCGCTGTACTTCTCCGCCAGTGTGCTGACACACAGCCATGCACCCACACAGGGCAGACAGATGTCATCCGATGTGGAAGGGCAGATGGATGAGTTGTTTGGTCTACTTTGGGTGGAATTTGAACGTCCACCTCTCCACCAGCAGCTGGTCGCCCGGACGACCATCCGCATCTGAGCACGAAGGAGCAGCAAGTCAGTGACCTGCTTGTCTGTCCGTCCGTCTGTCTGTCTGTCTGTCTTGTCCCTACCCACCAGTTTTGTTGAGGTATATCTCAACGCTGAATGTGAATGGTCGGTCGAAGTGGTAGCCGCGGATGCCCCTCGCCACCTCCTGACGCACGTCAAACCACTCGGCCAACCGCAGCTGAAACAACTGTGGGAGAGAAGGAGAAGCAACAAGCAAACAATTGCAGGAAGAGGCAACGCGAGTCTGGATCTTTGTGCTTCGCGTGTTCTCTCGCTCACCGTCGACATGTGCCTCGGGTGCGATGATGTTTTGAGCGGGATGACACGCGCTTGCAGGATGACCTCCGACGCCTTGATCAGAAACTCGGCAAGCCACCCCTCGACCTGCTTCCGAGGCACAGACATGATGGAATAGCTGCTGGCAGTGCCCTTCTTGCCCTTCGCGAAGCAGCGGCAGCCTGAGGAAAAGTGCGAGCTGGAGTTAGAGCGGAGACCGAGTTAAACGGGCGAGGTCTACGAGACATGAATTGCGATGGATGTGGACCCAAGCTTGCGTGTCCATGAGACCTCCGTCGTCACTGAATGCTTCTTTCGGCTTCGTCACATTCCTACTCGCTACCCCGAGCTACTGCTGATACTCCAACTGGTTACGAACGCCCACCTCGGGT
>CDMY01000298.1:65356-121653 GCA_001179505.1 Vitrella brassicaformis | reverse complement strand
CAGACAGACAGAAAAAGGCCATGGTGCCACGCCACCCACACACACAATCCTCCCTCCCTCCCTCCGTGAGTAACAGACAGACTGACCTTCATTCCGTAGACGAAGAATCCGACCGACACGGCAAGGTAGATGACGCCGATGAGGAATATGCTGTAGGTGCGATACTCCTCATACGCGTGCAGCAGCAGCGTCAGCACCGTGATGACGGCATAGATGCAGTAGACGGCGATGTTGACAAATATGAAGGTCGGCCGCAGGAGGGGTGTGGAGACGAGGGTGGCCGCCTGGTAGACCTGCGCCCAGAAGTAGATGAGCACCGAGTAGGTCGAGAGGAAGATCAGCGAGGGCAGGGAGCGGAACAGGTAGGTGAACCACGTCATCAGCGACGCCTGCGAGATGCTGCTCATCAACACCAGCTGAAGACCCAGCGAAAACGCACGAACTGCACAGAGAGACAAAGAACACACCCACAAATCAGGAGCATGCCCACCAAGCACGTGTGTGTGTGTGTGTGTGTGTGTGTGTTGCTCACAGAAGTTGGCGAGAAACAGCAGTGAAACGAAGAAGTTGCGTGTCTTGCCGCCCGTGAGAGACACAGGTTGCCCCTGATCCCTCGAGGGACTCACGCGGAAAATCGAGAGGAGCTGCATGTTGAGGAAGGCCACCAGCAGGAACAGTGCAATCTCCGCATACACCACATAGATGGCGTCGTCGTCGTTGTTGATGAACCCGCCCTTCCCCTCCTCTCCCCCGCCGCTCTCGGGCGGTGGGATCGGCGCCGGGGCAGGCGCCTGCTTGCCCTTTGGCTCTGCGAGCAGCAGCTCCGCACCGTACGCCACCCACGACATGAGTGCGTGGCGAAGGTGGGATGATGGGATGAGAGGACCGAAGGCTTGTGATCCAGACGATGCAGAGGGTCGTGGATCAGATCTATCTCCAAAACGTGCTCTCTTGACGGCTGACGACGGCGATCGCTATTCTGCGAGCTTGAAACCAAGCGTGCCTGAGGAAAGGGGCCAGTGGCGGCCGTGTTGGTCTCTCTTTTGACGAGGGTGTGCGGGTCTTGCCATTGCCGTCGATTCTTTGCCTCGTTGGCGCCACCCGATTGACGAAGCTATGAACCCCGGGCTCGTCCAGCTGAAGGCCTGAAGGGGCAGACCTGACCACTATGAGCAGTCGGGGCGACGCGCCAAGACCAGTCGCGTCATCAGGTACACCGCATGCGAAAAGATCCGTCCGCAGACTCACACAAACACATGAATGTGCCACACTCTCTGTGGCTCCTGTGTGCTGTCAGCAGGTGCCAGTGACGTCAAGCGTGAGCTCACCAGGACGGCCACACGAGGCCCAGGGCGAATGGCATCCACCGCACCACAGACACCGCAGCCACACGGCAGCCCATCGCCAGCCGTCGCTGGACCGTCACCACCCCCACAGCACTCCTCGCAGCCCACCAACCAGCCGTCCCCCGCCCCTGGCGGCGCCATCGAGTCTGGCGGTCCCTCTGGTGGAGGTCAGGGGGTCGAGAGCGGTGGGGCGGGTGGGTGTCGGGGGACGGCTGCTTGGTGGGCTGCAGGGGTCGCCGCTGCCGCTGCCGCGGCAGCAGAGTCTGACCTCTCCGGCGAAAGCGGTAAGCTGCACCGAAGCCGGCCCTCACACGCATCACATCACGTGAATGTCTAAGGGATGTTGTTGTTTGGTCCCTTCATTCCTTCAGTGAGCGATGAGGACGACGATGATGAGGAGGAGGATGTCCAGGGTGAGGGTGAAGACAGCCGCGCCGTCCCTGCCGCCCGCAAGAAGGCGCGGCACGGTGGCGACGGCGATGATGAAAAATACACACCCGGCCGAGAAAATGGTATTCACTGTATGCCCATGATCGCAGACAGACGTGTCTTGTGTGGTTCATGGTGGACTTATGTGTCTGTCATGCAGATCTGGCTGAGCATCGAGAGCTCGCCATCGAGGAGCAGCAGCCGGATGACACACCAGCCTCGCCAGCCGCTGCTGCACCGGCCGCTGCTGCTGCAGGGGGTCAGGCAGATGGCGACCTCTGCGCCTCCTGCAGACAGCACTACGAGGAAGTCGCAACCAACTACCATACAAGCTACTTCGCCCTCCTCCGCCAGTCCCACCCAAACGTGCAGCCCGCCTTCACCCACCCCCACCAAGGCCCCTACCAAGACACTGTGACCGTCACCATCGGCCCCTTTGCCGACAGCAAGGGCGAGGGCTACTACCTGCGAGACGACGTGAGCCGCCCGGCAAACAAGAGGAACAGCCGCATGGGCTGGACCTTCGTTCCGCTCCGGGAGAAGGCCAAGGAGGCGCTCAAGGGCCCTCCCGACAACAACCGCGATGAGTTCACCACAGGGGAGGATGGCACGAGAGTGTTCGTCAAGCGCAGTAAGTGACTTGCTGGCTGGCCGGCTGGCTTCCATACACACACCGGAGCGCATGGCCGGCAGAGTTTTGGCCAACTCCGGTTGTGTGCGTGTCTGTGCGTGTGTCGCAGTCGCCAAGGCGAAGCCGAAGACGACGGCCAAAGCCAACGGCGCCAGGCGATCGTCGGTTCCAGCAGCAGGTCAGTCAGTGAGCCTGTGGAGCAACGCAATGACGGCTTCTGTACTGATGCATCGGGTGGATGCAGTGGCTGAGGAGATGGGCGACGGGGAGCAGCAGCAAGAGGACGAGCATGCGATGGCGGGTGCTGCCGCGAATGGGCCGCCCTTCCCTCCCATGTGGCCCTACGGCCATCAGCCTCCCCCGTTCTGGCCACCGCCACCATACTTCTACGGTGCGCTTGGACACACGAACAGATAGCTGGCCTCAAAGACACCCGTACTCGTCTCGATGAATGTATGGTGCGGACAGATCACGGCGGCCCCCCACTGCCGCCAGGGAGTCACAACGGGCCATTCATCCACCCAGGTGAAAATGAGTCAACGAGTGTACGTGTCGGGGCGTCCTTCATGCCTTGTCGTGTTGCCATTTCCGTCAGGTGTGCGGCCCCCGGCGCACTCGGCTGCACAGCCGCATCGCCCTCCCCATGTCGCACCGCCACCAGCTGCTGCCACCGCCGCTGCTGCTACCACTGTTGCGCGTCCGTCATTGGCCAAGGCCGGCCCCCCAGCCGCGGCCGCCCTGCCGGGCTCATCCCCCCGCTCTGTCCTGGACCGGGCGAGCAGCAGTATTGCAGAGCGGAAAGGCAGGCGTCATCACATCAACGTTCTCGAGGAAGACGAGAGGGAAGGCGAGCAGGAGGCGCCGGCCGCCGCTGCGAGTCCAAGGACGAGGGGCAAGAAGCGCAAGCATGTGCCCCCTGACAGCGATGTGGCATCGTCACCGGGGGAAAGTTTGAAGGAGGACGTCAGGGCGGGCATGTCAATTAAGAAGAACGGCAAACAGAAGAAGAACAAGAAAGACAGGGACAAGGACAAGGAGGGCGGCAAGAAGAAAGACAAGGACAAGGACAAGGACAGGGACAGGGACAGGGACAGCCGCCCGCTACCCAAATCACCACCCAAGAAACGAGTGAAACGACACCCATCTGAGTCCCCCGCACAAGCACATGCTGCCGCCGCAGGAGCACCACTACCACCACCCGCGTCACCCACACCGCCGGCACCATCGAGCCGTCCGCCTGGCAACGGAGGCTCGGGCGCCTCACGTGGGTCGGCTGCTGCTGGTGAAGGTTGCAATCAGCAGCAGCGAGAGCCAGTCGTCATCGATGACGGCCAGCAGCAGCAGCAGCCGACTGAGGAGAGGGGCGGTGGGGCCGAGCCGCCCCAGGCGGCCGCTGTGTCGACCAGGGATGGCGGAGAGCAACCGGGCGGTAACCGGCCAGGCCAAGGAGGGGGGCAGGGAGGGCTGGCGGCCGCTGCTCGTGTCGGTGTCCGCGTCAAGACTGAGGGCGGCGCAGAGGCCGCCAGGGGTGGTGGGGGTGCCAACCAACAGCAGCAAGGTGCCCCCAAGGCCAGAGCTGGTCGGCAGCCGCAGAAGAAGCCTGTTGGGTGTGTGGAGCGTCAGCTGGTCAACCTCGACCACCAGCAGCTGGTTGAAGCGCTGGAGCGGGATGAGAGCGAGCTGGCAAGAAGCGTGCTGCAGATCGTCAAAAAGGTATGTGGGGGCAGACAGGCAGACACAGAAACAGACAGACAGGGGGGGTGGTCGATGAATGGATGTCTTTGTATGTATACGATTCCTCAGAGTGGGCTCAAGGGATATCATCTGCACCAGATGAGTGGCAAGACGGCGAGTCAAATCAACACCGAATACCTCGGCAACCTGGGGCAGGCGATCGACCTCTGCAACTGGCTCAAACACATCTACGACAACCAAAGGGTAACCGACGCCCTCACTCACTCACTCACTCACTCAGCCGAATACGTGTGTGCGTGTCTTGTGCACGTGCAGGGCTTGGTGTGGGTGCCCATTCCTACCAAGGAGGAGCCCACCGAGGAGCCTGAGCAAGACCAAGATGACCCAAATCAAGGTGCGCAAAAGGGCACTCACACACGCACCAGCCGGCGGATTGTCACAGTGTGTTTGGTGTGCCTCGTTCGTTCAGACGGCCCGCCCCCTCCCCCGCCCTCATCGCCCCCTGCAGCACCGGCAGACGACAGCCACGCCCAAGTGCAGCCGTACCCACACCCACATGGCCATCCTAGCTATGGCACTCAGCCCATCTTCGGGTACCCGCCGCCGCCTGCTGCTCCCGTCGGTGAGTAGATGGGAAGCCGATTTATATAACCCATAGAGCGTCGACAACCACTCATTTTTGGCGCGTGTGGTGCGGGTGGTCCGTCCCATGTGCAGGTGGTCCACCGAACTACCCACCACCGGCACCACCTGAATCGCCGGGCGCGGCCATGTTCTCATCTCCAACCCCTCCAGCGGCGGCAGCAGCAGCAGTAGTAGCAGCAGGAGGCAACACGAGCCAGCTACAAGTACCACATCCGCCTTCCTTCACCAACGGCTTCCACGAGCAGCCACCACCACCCAAGTGAGTGTGTAATGGACGAGTTAGGTGTACTGTACTTCGGGCGTGTGTATGCACAGTTTGGGCCAGCTCGCTGGAGCCGGCAGCGCACTGTCCCGGCAAAGCGAATCACTTTCTCCGCCCCATCAGTGGGTCACGCTCGCTCAGACGATGGATGCAGTCGCGGCCCCTGCTGCATCTTCATCTGGTGAGGAGGCCAACAACAACAAGATGTTTGTCGGCGGACTGCCGCACGGACTCACAGCGGGTAAGAGGGCCCGCGGGAGTGGTGGGTGGGCAGCGACTCATCCATCTGTCTCTGTCGTTGTCTTCGTTCATTCTTTCAGCCCAATTCCGTGCGTACTTTGCGAACTATGGCCCCGTGCGCAATGCGTTTCTCGTCACGGACCCAATTACCGGTCGGTGTGCGAGAGCCACAGCCACAGCCACACTGGTTGGTGCTGACTCTCTCTCTCTCTCTCTCTGTGTGTATGTGTGTGTGTGTGTGTCCGTGTGTGTCCGTGTGTGTCCGTGTGTGTGTGTGTGTTCAGGCCGTCCGCGGGGATTTGGCTTCGTCGTATTCCATGAAAAGTCTACCATGCAGAGGGTGCTCAGCCAGCAGTCGCACTGGATCAATTGCAAGCAGGTCAGACGCTGCGTCTGTTTGGTCTTTCGCTCCCTCTCTCAACAGACAGACGGGGACATTTCGTGTGTGTCAGGTTCAGTGCAAGGTGGCCGTTCCTGGTGGCGTCAAGGCGGGTGGGGCTGGCCATTCGATGGACGCCCCCAAACCCATAGGGGGAGGCAATCCAGGTACGTAGAGTATCTCTTGATGTCGCGTTGTGTTGGTATGTCTTATGTGTGTGTCGGTGTGGTGTGGGTGTGTGTGCCAGGTGGCCACGGCCCAACACACCCACAAGTGGCCACAGGTGCTTGTCCCAGGTGAGTGAGGAAGGAGACAAGCTGACTACATGAATGTGCGGCGCCACGCGACCCACTCCGTGCTGTCTGTCTCTGTCCTGTCTGTGTCTGTGATGGTGGCCAGCGCCCGCCCGTTGACTCACCCCAACCATCATTCCCCCCATCTACACCAACACACACCCACTCTACTGCCGCCGCTGCTGCCTTCACCCGCAGCAGCGGCGGCGGCAGCAGCAGCAGCATCGTGCTATGGACCACAGAGGGACAGCAATCAGCACTACTGGGGTGGTATTAGTGATGGCTCGTATCGAGCGGCCCCCTATTGAGCGACACACTAGCGGGCGGCAGTAGACAGACAGGGAGGTAGAGGGAGGGAGGGAGGGAGTTCTTGTGAACAGATTTGGTGTAGACGGATCAAATGTGATGCGAGCCCGATTCTTGGCTCATGCGACAGCGTGTGTCGGAGGGCAGGGGGACATAGTGAGTTGAAGAGATTCGCATTGTGCGTATTTCTCTGCCTGCGTTGTGCCCTTCAACAGTGTCTTCTATCTTGCGCATGTGTGCATGTGCATGTGTGTGTGTGTGTTGACCGGAGGTGCTTCATATACAGCATAGTGTCTGCATGTTAATATGTATGTAAGCACCTCTCACTCATCGCTCGATTCATCGTTTGTGTATGCGGGGTGGGGTGTACACACCTGGCCTGGCAGGATGCAATGACTCTCACAGACAGGTAGGTGTACACACATGTATACGTATCAACCGCTGTCCAAAGGGGGGAAGGGAGAGAGAGAGAGAGAGAGAGGGTGCGGGCGTCGGTGTGCATGTGGTCCCACCCACTGACTCTCCGGTGTATTTGTCTTTTATTGCGTGACGTACGTGTGCCGTATGTGTGCATTGAAGGGCTTTCTGACGGTGCGGTGGCGTCTGAGTGACACGAAGAGAGAGTGAGTGCGGGCGGGGGTGGGTGCGTGAGCTCTCTGGGGCGCCTCACTCTCATGCAGTCAGTGCATCTGTGTGCATGTGTGCCATAGATTTAAGGGCTTTTCGGCGTCGAGGAAGGACATCGGATGGCGTGATGAGGGCTCATGTGTGCCAGACAGTGAGTGACCGCTCAACTGATGGACTCACTGTTTTGAGTAGGACGGACAATCGAACTCACAAATACACTCATGGCGCGATGGATGGATCAGTCCATCTGTCTGTCCATCCAGCCCCTCACGTCTGTTGGTTCCAAAAAAGATTGATTGACTCACTCACTCTCACACAAGGCCACTACCGCACCGCAGGCCGCGCCACACCTTCATCATAACGACACAGAAGGTACGTCACAGCCCTTAAATTCACATGCACACATATCACGCAACATACACAAATATTCCTTGCAGCCCGACACGCACGCCCCTCCACCCGCACTGTCTCTCCCTGGCTCTCTCGCCTCGCCACACAAACTGGGATCCCTTGGGAGCAGCAACAACTGGCATCAAGACGCTACATACACACATACAATAAGGCACACATCTGGCGCACAGCAAGGCTCAGCAGATTCATGGGTGGCCGGTGGAATGATCCAGCGGTCCAGTCCACGAATGCGTCATGGCCCCTCACTGCTCGACAACAGATGAGTGCACGTTCTCTCGCAGCCCGTCCCGTCCGACGCCTTGATACAAAAGAAAGGTCACAGCGATAGCAGGAGCCAGATGTAGATCACCCAAAGGCGATTAGACGCACACACACACACACACATTGCACACGTGACGCAATAGATACAAATACACTTTCCACTCGTTGGCAAAGACCGGACAGCGGGTGGGTTGGGGGGTGGGTGAGGCCACATGCACACACCCACACACCCACGCCGGCACTCTCTCTCACTCGTCAGGCTACCGTACCTTACCTTTGGGCATACACGCACACCTGTCTGTGAGGGTCGTTCGCATCAAGGCACACCATACACACATACACACACAGTGAGACAGCCATTCTGACTAACATGCTGACATGCTGCATATAAAGCCGCCAGCCAAGACAGGAAGGAACGCATTTAGATATACAAATACACTCACACACACACACGCATGCACTCGCTGAGCATGTCCACGCCGTATGCCTCTGCAGACCTACTTACTGGCTAAGGAAAGACAGACCCCCTTGGATCACCCTCCCTCCCTCCCTGCCTCCCTCCCTCCCTCCGTCTCTCCCATCACCCACTCACTCCCAAATCAGCCACGTGCGGGCGATGGCAAGAACGTGGTTGGAAAATGCATGGCCTGCACTATGCAGCTGTGTTGCATCTTGTCAGTCACGCAACTCACACGCGACATTGTGGAGCTGCGGAAGAAGTACTCGTGCCGCATCAGCCCACGACGGCGCACATACAAAAACACACATCCACACACGTGCCCACTCATGCGCCAGCCGAGTAGGTCTGAGCCCTGTGCGTCCGCAGACCTACTGGCTAAAGACAGACACCCTTTGGTCGCACCACCCTCCCTCCCTCCCTCTCTCCCATCACTCACCCACTCCCGATTCAGCCACGGGGCTCGTGAAACATGACCTGCTGCAAAAACCGTGCCGGGTGGAATGGAGACCACAGCCCCCCTGCACGCCCCATCAATGCCCCCCGACATCACGCACGCATCCACCCATCTTCTGTCCTTCACGCGACATCCAGACTGTTCTTGGGTTTGGATGAGTTGCGCCTCGAGTACTGCAAGGGGTAGAACTCCTCGCCCCGCACCAGCCCATGGCGGCACGGCGCGTTGACACGGTGCGCCTGGCACAGACATATGAGCGAGAGAGAATGCGTGCACGGATTTGTCGACCCACTCGTTTCTGCAAGCTCACCTCGAGGAACTCACTGGCTTCGTCGACGGTGCTGAACTGAATGAAGCACAGCCTCTGAACCGCATCGCTCTCCCCCGCTTCTCGGCGGACATCCAAAGGAGGATTGCAGCTTGCAGGCAGCCCCTGTCCATGTGGGCAGACAGACAGACAGACAGACAGACAATTAACACACAAGCGGGGGGGGGGGTGCCTACACACGTACCTCTGTGGCCAGTTTCTCCAGTTGGCATAGAGGGTCATGGGGGGACCACCCCTCAACCACTATCTGCAGCGATGTCACACACACAAGACAGACAGACAGAGACCACCAATGAGGTCGCATGGTTGTGTGTGGTGTTTGCTGCCTACTGTGTCTGTTGCCTTCTCATTCGGTGGGCTCCTGGCTCGCGGAATCGGCGAGCGTGAGCGTGACCGATTGCAGCGACGGGGCGACGGCGACCAGGGATGAGGTGGGCGTCGAGGTGAGGGGGGGCCATGCGGCCGGCCAAAAGGCGGCCTGACACACACCATAGCACGCAGGCAAGTGCTCATCGACATCTGACCACCACACGTTGTGTCCATGTCGAATCAAGAGTCAGACATCTCACCCATCTCTGCCAGCGCTGTCCGATCGGTCTGACCGCGCCCGCCGTCCACGTGAGAAGGGACGAGGCGACAGTCGGCGGCGGGGAGGAGGAGAGCGCCGGCCCGCATAGCCCTGATGGATGCAAGTATGCCGTGAGGGAATGGCAGTTACTTGTGTGTGGTGCCCGCCTTCCCAGGCACACACCTGTCGGTGTGATTGTCGGTCATCCCGTCTGTAGTCGTCATGGGGAGAGTGCGGTCGGCGGCCGCTGCGGCCCCGGTGGCCCGCCACACGCGACGCAGGAGGGGGCACTGAATGCAGGCATGCACCAGACAGATCATATACATATGGCATCAGGCAGCACAGTGTGGTTCGGTGCGGTGTGTGTGTTGTGTGCTCACGTGGGCCCTCGTATCGATGTCCGCGACCCGGGCTGCGACTGCGACGATCCTGCACCGATCCATCCATCCCACACACACACACACAAGTACGATTACTCGGCGATCATGAAGCAGGCAGGTCAGCCGGCAGCTCACTTACCTCGTGTCGGTAGCGGTCACGTGAGCGCGAGCGACGACGGCTGATGAACAGACCGACAGACAAACAAACAGACAGACAGACAGACAGGCCAGCAGCCAGGATGGGTGGGTGTCTGGATCATGTGATCTGTCTGGGCGGTAGGCGTACTCTCTCCCCCTTGGCCGCTCTGTGGAGCGGCCGCCCTCATCCTCATCGTCATGGTCGTTGTCACGGCTACGGTGACGGTGGCCTCTGGCTCTGTCGGCAGATTGCAACACGCGGCCACGGGGGGAACGAGAGCGGTCAACAGAGCCTGCTGCTGGACGTGGGACGTCTGGGTGAGTGAAATCACACACAGCACATCACCACAGTGTGTGTGTGTGTATGTGTGTCAGCCCTCGTGGTGAGCGTGCCGTTAGCAGCATGTGCGCACCCGGAGGCGGGTCTGCTGCGTCGTCTTGCTCCTGCTTGATGACAGGCAGTGCCTTGGGCACCCACAGGCGGCCCTGCGTGTGCAAGGCACACCGACACACCGACACCGACACCGACACACACGCACACGCACACGCACACGCACACGCTGAGACGGTCGACTTGAGGGCTGTTTGACTTACGTTGTGCTCATTGTATATCTTGTGTACCCAGTCGGAGAGGTCGAGTGCCTGTCCGACGGTGTTCCCCAGAAATTCGGTGTTGATCTGGGGCGCCGTCTTGCCCATCATCTTCTGCTATTGAGACCCCTTAAAGCCACTCTGCAGAGAGATGACACACACAAACATCTAGCCGTCTGTCTGTTTCTCTGTCTGCCTGTCTGCCCCCACATACCTTTCTGACGATCTGCAGCACGCTTCTTGCCAGCTCGCTCTCATCCCGCTCCAGCGCTTTAACCAGCTGCTGGTGGTCGAGGTTGACCAGCTGACGCTCCAGATACCCAGCAGGCACACTCTGCTTCCTCTGCGGCGGCCTCCGGGCTCTGGCCTTGGGGGCACCTTGCTGCTGTTGGTTGGCACCCCCACCGCCCGTGGCTGCCCCTGCGCCGGCCTCAGTCTTGACTCGGCCACGGACACGAGCAGCGGCCGCCTCCCCGCCCTGCCCCCCTCCTTGGTCTGGCCGATTGCCGCCCGGCTGCCCTCCCTCATCCCTGGTCGACACAGCGGCCGCCTGGGGCGGTGACTCGTCCCCACTAGGCACGGTTGCAGGCCTGTCTTCACCGTTTGGTGGACGGCTCGACGGTGCCTGTGGTGCGGGTGATGGTGCTGCGGCGGCATGTGCTGTGCCATCGACCTGTCGACCCTCTTGTTGTTGCTGCTGCTGCTGCTGCTGCCTGTCATGCATCGCGTCATCCTCGTGCTGCTGCCGGTGGTCGCGTGCCTCTGGTTGCTCGTCCTGGTTGCCGTTCATCTGCGGATCCTCTTGCGGCTGCTGGTGCTGGGGATCGTGCTGCGCGTCGGGCACGGCGTCATCGTCGTGCTGCTGGTCCTCATCGGCCGCTAGTGGCTGTGGCTGCGGCTGCTGTGGAAAGAGCACAGCCTCGCCCTGGGGCATCTGGTTGGTGGCGTCATCCATCGGTGCGTCCTCAGCAGCCGACACAGGGGTTGTGGGGCCGCCTGCAGCCGGCTGGAGAGCCATGGGGGCGGCAGCTGGTGGTGGCGGGGGCACAGGGGGAGGGCGATGCGGCGGTGCAGCCGAGTTCGCCGGGGGACGAACACTTGACGGAAATGGAAACACAACAAGACGTAAAGGATCGCTGGGCGCTGTCCACTCACTCATGCAATCACCTGGTTGGATGTATGGCCCGTTGTGACTCCTGGCGGCAATGGGGGGCCTTCCACAGCAATGCCGCCGTGATCTGTCCCCAACATGCAGCCATCGAGAGAAATATGCATCTGTGCATCACTTCGGCCGTCTGTTCGTGTGTCCGAGCGCACCGTAGAAGTATGGCGGTGGTGGCCAGAACGGGGGAGGCGGATGGTCGAAGGGCCACATGGGATGCCAGGGGAAGGGCGGCCCATTCGCGGCAGCAGCCGCCATCGCATGTTCGTCCACTTGCTGCTGCTCGCCGTCGCCCATCTCCTCAGCCACTGCATTCACCCATTTACGCAACCAGAAGGTCTCGTGCAGTCCAAACGGTCTCTTTGGGTGGGTGTCCCACCTGCTGGCGCCCGTCGCCTGACGTTGTTGGCCTTGGCCTTGGCCTTCGGCTTGACCCCTGCGACACACACATACAGGCGGAACCCGCCCGCCATGCTTCCGGTTGTGTGTGTGTGGAAGCCAGCCAGCCACTTACTTCGCTGGACGAACACTCTTGTGCCATCCTCGTCCTCGTCGAAGTAATCGTGGTGGTCGGGAGGGTCTTCAATCGCCCTCTTGGCCTTCTGGCAAAGGGTGTTAAAGTACCAGCCCATAAGGCTCTTCCTCTTGCGTGCCGAACGGGTCACGACCTCCGGCACGTAAAAGGCCTCGCCGTTGCTGTCGGTGAAGGGGCCCATGGTGACGGTCACGGCGTCTTGGTCGGGGGTTTGGTGGGGGATGGGTGTGAAGGTGAGCTGCACGTCCGGGTGGGACTGGCGGAGGCGGGCGAAGATGCTTCTGCTGTACCGCTTCTTGGTTGCGGTCATCTCGTAGTGCTGTCTGCAGGAGGCGCAGAGGTGGTCATCCGCCTGACCCCTGCAGCAGCAGCGGCGGCCGGCACAACACTGGCACCACCAGCAGCAGCAGCGGCAGCAGGTACACCGTCCTCCTGCTCACCCTGCTCCTTCTCCTCGATGGCGAGCTCCTGATGCTCAGCCAGATCTGCATGACAGACACATGAGTCCACCATGAACCACACAAGACAGGTCATGGTGTACAGTGAATACCATCTTCGCCGGGCGTGTATTCCTCATCGCCGTCGCCACCGTGCTTGCCCTTCATGGCCTTCTGGCGGGCAAGGACGATGCGACGGTCCTCCTGTTTCCCTTCACCACTACCACCACCACCAGCACCACCCTCTTCATCACCCTGGGCATCCTCTTCATCCTTGTCGGTCACTGAAGTCAACAACAACACACACCGCGATGACGGACATCTACGAGTCGGTACGGCTTACCACTTGAGAGTGAGAGGTCTGCTGCCGCGGCCGCGGCGACCCCTGCTGCCGCTCCTCGACCATCGCCCTCGCCACACGCCCCACCGCTCTCGACTCCCTGACCTCCACCAGAGGGACCGCCAGACTCGATGGTGCCGCGATGGTTCTGAGGTGTGCGGGGGTCGGGGGACGGCTGGTTGGTGGGCTGCGGGGGATCCTGTGGGGGCGGCGACTGCCCAGGAATACCAGCTGGCGATGGGCTGCCGTGTGCGTGGGGTGTCTGGGGTGCGGTGGATGCCATTCGCCCTGGGCCTCCAGCGGTTGTCCTGGGAAGCTCACGCATGACGTCACTGGCACCTGGTGACAGCACACAGCAGCCACAGAGAGTATGGCACATTTCATGTGTTTGTGTGAGTCTGCGGACGGATCTTTTCATGACTGGTGTACCCGATGACGCGGGCGCCTTTGGCGCGTCGCCCCGACCGCTCATCGCGGACAGATCTGACCCTTCGGCCCTGCGGCTGGACGAGCCGGGCCCACTGCCCCAGTGGCTTCGTCAATCGAGACGGAAGATGAAGGAAAAGATCAAAGCATTTCCCACTCAGCAGATGATTGACAGCCCAACAGGAAAGATGCCAATGCCTCCGTGGCCCTTCTTCCCAGCCGTCCTCTGCGAGCTTAGAGGAGCGGCCTTTGGGTCTGGTGTGAGAATGGATGCGCGCCGTCTGTTGATTCTGTACGGCAGCCAGACGGGCTGTGCGGCTGAGGTGGCGGCAGACCTGGCACGCGAAGGCCGTCGACGACGGTTCGAGTGCCGCCTGCTGCCCATGGATAACTTTGACTATGAGAGCTGCCGACACGAGATCACCGTTGTGTTCGTCACATCCACTACTGGTGCGTATGAGTGAAGGGAGAGATCAGCCGGTGATTTCTGTCTGTCTGTCTGCCTGGTGTGCATGTCTGTCTGCAGGTCAGGGTGATGCGCCTGACAACATGCGCAAGTTCTGGACGTACCTGAGGAGAGGCAGCCATCCGCCCAACCTCCTCAGAAACATCAGGTGAGTCAGTCAGCCACGGCCGCTCTTATGTGTGGTGATGGTGTGCATGGGTATTGGCACCTGTCAGGTTCTCTGTGTTTGGTCTGGGCGACTCGCACTATCGGCAGTTCAACTATGCGGCAAGGCGGCTGCACAAGAGGCTTCTGCAGCTGGGGGCACACGAATTCTACAGGTCAGCGCGGACGAAGCGACCAGCTATGTGGCCCAAAGTGATGTCTGCTTTTGTTCGTTCTTGCAGGATAGGTCTGGGTGACGACCAGCACGACTTTGGCTTTGAGGGCGAGTTGGACCCCTGGATGGAGGGGCTCTGGGAGGCCCTCCTCGCCATCCACCCCATCCCCGACGGCCTCACCATCCTCCCAGACGATTCCATGCCCGAGCCGATGTATCGCTCACGCGTGGTCTCCACGGGGGCCAGGAGTGGCACGTCGTCATCGGCGTCATCCTCATCGTCGCATGGGCACTTCAAGTTTCCCTTCGCGCATGAGAATGATGGCCGGGGCGGCGAGAGGATCCGGTGGACACAGGTCATGGATCTGAGGCGCCTGACAGAGGAGAGCCATTTCCAGGACGTGCAGAATCTGCACCTGAGGGTGAGTGAGCGGGAGAGGAGGGAGGCAGGGGAGACGGGATGGTATGTTTGTTCAGTTGAGTGTGTTTGTTCGTTCAGTTGAGCTGCGATTCGTCTGAGAGGAACGATACCATTTATGTGCCTGGAGATGTGGCCATCGTATGGCCTTCCATCGACCCAACGTATGCCCCACATTCCCCACAAAGCGATGCAAAACTGCTCAAAAAATGCTCATAGAACTGCTCAATCCGCTCTCTCTCTCTCTCTGTCTCTCTCTCTGTCTGCCTGTCAGGCTGGTCGATTCTTTCCTGGAGCACCAGAAGTTGAACCCCAACCAAGTGATCCAGATCACGCCCACGGCAGCCCTGGACCGGCGCAACCCCTTCCCCCCTCCCCCCACCTCCCTCTCCATCCGTGACGTCTTTACACTTTACCTGGACATCACAGCGGTGCCGCCACGATTCTTCTTTCACTACCTCTCGTTCTTCTCCACTGACCAACAGCACTGCGAGAAACTGCGCGAATTCGCCGCACGCACACTGGTGGCCAAACAAAGAGGGGGCCGATGGACGGGTGGATGGCGGATGGTCTTTGGGTTGATGTGTGCGTGCAGGAAGCGAAGGAGGAGTACTATGAGTACTGCAAGACAGAGCGGCGGACCTTCGCTGAGGTCCTGTGGGACTTTGGGAGCGCATCGCCGCCCCTCGACCACCTGCTGAGCATGATCCCACCCATACTGCCGCGCAAATACTCGGTCGCATCTGCACCGCAATGGTCAGCACACACACTCACATCCGTCTATCCCCATCTGAGACTGTCTGTTGATGGATCAGGTATCGCAAGGATGTCTGGCGAGCTCTGGCGCTGTCGAGTATGCCGCAGCTGCGGACCCCCCTGACCACCCCACCCACAGGCGGCGGCATGGCTCTGCCCCTGCACATCACCAAGCTGACGGCCAGCCGCCTGCCGCCCCCTCCTGCGCCGTGCATTGGTGTCATCGGCGGAGGTGCTGGTAGCCATGACGGTGTCAGGAGTGAAGGAGCAGGTGGGTTTGTGGACCTCGACCTCTGTGCGGCGATGGTCGAGTACACCACTGGGTATGATCGCCACATTGTGGGTCTCTGCAGCCAATTCTTTCGACGACTCAAGGTGAGTGAGCCATGCCGCGATGCCCCTTCTGCGCGTGTCACGTTCTGGTGACGGTCTAGTCAGTGGGTGCGTGTGTGCGGCGTGTGTGTGTTCAGGCGGGCGATTGGATTCCTGTGGGCATTGAGCGGAGCGGTGGCATCCAGCGCGTTCCTGAGCTGTCGGTGCCGCTCATTATGGTCTGCCCGGGCACTGGCCTGGCGCCATGCAGAGCCGTCATACAATACAGACACCTGCAATGTACGCAACCCAGACAGCCACCACCAAAACACCATGGCCTGCTCTCGCCTTCGTGTGTCAGTGCTGGAGCTGCACAGCCGCACAGCGACCTCCCGCACCACTAGAGACAATGACCACCAGTCTGCTGCCCAGCAGCCGGCGAATGGCGACCTTCACCATCCGTCGACCAGCCCGCCCCACAAGAGCCCTCGAGACATGCTGTTCCTCGGCTTCCGTCACCGCGAGAAGGACTACCTGTATGAGGCCGAGTGGGGCCGCTACTCGGGGTGGCTCGATGTCGAGGTGGCCTTCTCGCGCACAGACCCCTATAGGAAGGAGTACGTGCAGGACTTGATTGAGAGGCGGGGCGGCGATGTGGTGGATCTGCTGCTGCGGCGAGGGGCGGTGGTGTACGTGTGCGGCCGGGCGCACCCGATGCCCTCGCAGGTGTGGGACGCCTTTGTGGAGGTGCTGGGTGTGCATGGCGGGATGAGCAAGGAGGACGCCAACCGCTTCCTGCTGCAGCTGCAGGCCAAGAGGCGATACATATGCGACACCTGGGGATAAACCGGACGGATAAACAGGGGTGGGTGTAGATGGTCGTGTGGATGGTTTTGACTTTTTGCGTGTCTGCGTGCATGTGTGAACAGCAGTCAGTCAGAGTGGTCAGTCTCACGCACTCGTCACTTGCAACAAAGAGACTCATGTGAGTATGTGTGTATGTATGTATGTGTGTATGTATGTATGTATGTGTAATTGTGCGTGAGGAAACTTCGATCTTGCATCAACCAATTGGTGCAGCTGAGGCACAGGCAGACAGGAACGCGCGAATGATGCTTCACGGCTGATTGATTCGAGATGTGTCGCTCACTGTTCGCTCTCTTCGCTTCTTTCACTCTGAGTGTGGCTGCTGTGACGTCGACTCTGTTTGGCGCTGAGAGCATGGCTGCACAAGACAACAAGTCGCCCAGTAAGCAGACAAGCAAACAAGCAAGGACACACACAGGGTGGAGTGATTGCGTGTCTCTGTGTGCGAGCATTAATTCAGGTCGTCGTGGTGTTTTCGCAGCCGACTCTCTCGGTCTCGCCCACGGTAGAACGTCATGAATGACCATTGACACGACATTGGTCTCTCTCTTTCTCCATTCATTCATTCATTCATCCATCCATCAGGGTCACTTCCTGCTCTCGGGTTCACGCAGGGTACACTTACACTCACTCACTCACGCACAGGCCAGCCAGCCAGTCTCTCACGCATCTCTCTCTCTCTCTCTCTGTCTCTCTCTCTCTCTCTCTCTCTGTGTGTGTGTGTGTGTGCATGTCTCTCTCAGAGTCCGTCTCCGCAACGCAAATTCGCCGAGCCTGCGCAACTTTGGCGATAGCATCGTGAGCAGCACGGTGAACTCGCCAGGTCGCGCGCCCTTCCCCTCACTGGTGAATCGTCACACCCCCGCCTTTGAGCCCGGACGCCCCCGCCGCACACCGTCCCCTGAGCCTCGCCGCATAGCGTCGCCCATTCCCCATCGCAGGGCTGAAGGCAAGGAATGTGATGTGGATGGGATGGGTTCTGATGTGTGTGGATGTTGGTCGTGTGTGTGTCTTGCTTGTCATCAGTGGAGTTGGGTTCGGACGTGGACATGACTGGTACAAGCAAAGCAAGCGACCAATCCAAAATTGGGTGTTTGTGTGTGTTTCCAGCGGTTTTGAGGGCCATTCGCGACCTGGATCGACGCGTGGCCACGCTGGAAGGACTGAGGAATGTCGACAAGTAACCGCAGTCCATCTGTGACGCCGACCATCTGTGTGTGTGCAGTGTTCAGACCAGGTCGATCGCTGTTCAGGCCAACCTGTCGGCCGACGACTCCCACGACGACAACGACAGCGGCAACAAGAACGATAACGCCGACAAGTATGCACACACACACACACACACAGAGAGAGAGAGAGAGAGATACAGATGGATGGATGAATGGATGGATGGATGGATGCCGCTCAGTTCTGATGACGAGTCCTGTTCTGACGATGACGAGATTCTCAACAAACGATTCGTGCCACTGTCAGGTAAGATGACGACAGATAACGTGCCTTGCATGTATCGTGTCGATGTATGCAGAGAGCAAGTTGGCCCGTCTGCGACGAAGAACACCCACATACACGCAAGCTGCAAACCGCCATGCACACTAGACACCATGTGCGTGCGTGTTTGTTTGTGCGTGTGTGCACAGACGGAGACGAGCCAGTACAGTTCGGCGTGTTTCATCAGGACATGACGGGGACGAGAGTGAGCGATGACCAACACATCACGGACACAGAGGGTCCATCCACTTCTGTGTCAGGCATTCCGCGACGAGCGCGCGCAACAGGGCTCGACAATGACCCATAGCGAGGCGCACAACTTCGGAAGAAACCCGCGTGGCAAGCGGATGAAGGATACAGCCCTCGCCGCGGCTGCTGCCCAAGGAAGATGCCACAATGAGGTTGGCTGACGAGCCATGGATGGATGGATGGATGTGTGTTGTGTTGTGTTGTGGTGTGGTGTGGTGTGTGTGTGTTGTCAGACATGGGAGGAGTGGCTGGAACGTGTCGCCAAGGCGCGTGTGTCCCTGCTCGACGAGGAAGTGTTTCGCTTCAACCGCGGTCAGTCATACAGACAGACAGACGGATGGTGCATGTGGATCGAATCACGTGTGTGCGTGCGCTCTGTGCAGATGTGTTTAAGTGTTTAAGTGGCTCAGCATCAACCAGCCTGACCTCGTACTCGGCCACAACTGTGTGCTCAGACACAGTGCCCATGGCGTGTGTTTGCGTGTGTGCAGTTCAACTCGTGGTGCGCTCGTGAGTTCGGAGTGAGTTTCGCTGAACTGTCTGCGGCCTACGACAACAATGTGAGTATATACCACAGACACACCCACACACACGCAGACACAATGAATGTGTGTTGTGCGTTCACGCAGGAGGCATTTGCGACAGGCGACGAAGGCAACGAAGGCAACAAAGGCAACGAAGGCAGCAACTGAGGTGCCCCACCAACACCCAAAGTGCACGGCATTTGTGTGTGCACGTGTTGTGTGGCTGCTGTCATTCTTCAGTTGGTGTTCGTTCAAGTTGGTGGATTTGGTATATCAGTTGGAGAGAGCGCACATATCACTGACAAACGACGTGAAAGCGCACATATCACTGACAAACGACGTGAAAGGATGCATGAAAGGACTCTCATGATGTATGAGCGGACGATCGTGAACGTAATGGTCTGACGCCACGTGTCCGGTCAATCAACATACGCACATTCCACATACGCACACAACCACCCACATACACACCACCGTATCAACAGACACCCACACCCGCGACAGACAAGGCAACACAACGCGACAGACAGACAGACAGCCAACCGGTGCAGTAGAGAAGTGCCGGTGGGACAGAGCAGTGAGGCGGTCAGGCAGCTATGTGGGCATGCATACAGAACGAGGTGGATAAGAGAGAGAGAGTGGAGAGCGATGTATCCATTGCACTGTATCTTCATCCACCCATCCATCCACTGTCATTCATTCTGATGTGTGTACCCCCACCTCCAGCGCCAGCGTCACATCACCGCTCCTCGCTTCAACACGCCAGGGGCGTGGCCATGGACAAAGAAGGAAAAGACAGTAATGGCCTGACTGTGGTGGGAGGTGGGTAGTGTAGAGACGAACTCGAACCAACAACATAAACTCAGAATAGGCTCTAGCTAGAAGGGAGACAGACAGATCGAGGACGCACGCACTCACAGCCAGCACGGCATTCATCCATGCATTCCCACACGACAGCCCCACGCCTCACATATCTGTCAGTGGATAGCGAGTGCCCAATGCTTTGCATATGTGTATCGGTATCGGCAGGCAGCGCACAGATGGCACGACGAAGCACGGCATGCAGACCGCGCCATACAAACACACAACAAACCTCATTGACGGCAGCTGCACCACAGAGGCACAAGCAGGGTGGGGGTCAATGCCATTCATCACACTGCATGACACATGACGTACAAAGACCAGCGATCAAGACGGTACATGCCTCACACGAGCGAACAATCGGCTGCCACGTCTCTTATAAATCCAGCACCCATCCATCCATCCATCCATCCACACACGCTCACGCAGCCCCTGAGCAATGGCTGTCAGTGCGTCCTAACTGCCTGGGTGGCACATCCCACGTTCACGCGGCGACCACAGCTTAAAGGCTGTCTGTCGGCCACGCACGCGCCCATGAGAGGCCAGTCGACCAGCCAGCCGCACGGCCCATCCATATCAGAGTTCACGCCTGCACCAAGGATGGGATGGTGCATGACGCGCCCCCTGACGGCGGACACGTGCACAGATGACTGCAGCAAAAACCCTTACCCCCAAAGCACTCTTTATCCATCACATTAACACGACAGGTACATCCGCCAGACGCGTGTGTGCGAACAGTACCAGGCAGCCATGGCACTCACAGCCAGTCAGAGAGAGGTCACAGGCCTGGTGGTGGTGGTGTGTGGAGACCCACGCGTGACGGACAGACCACCAACAAATCATCATACAGCCACACGCCAATCGCCAGCAGACATCCACAACAAACGGTGAATAAAGCAACACATGAGTTCCCCTCCATCACACCCAGACACGCCACACCATGAGGTGGCAAACACCGGACACACGACAGCCAGCCGAACGACACACAGACAGGCACACTCGACATTCCATGCCGTGGCCGTGCCGATGAGCGGGCGTAGTAGAAAAGGGGCAGCTGTTTGCTTGTGTGCGCGTGGGTTGAGGTGCTGGGGACGTGTGCAATCGATGAGAGCAGAGAGAGACACAGCGACGCATATCAGTCGGCCACTCTGTCGATGAGAGAGGGAGGTCAGTGTGCTACTCAACATCAACTCAGTGGGGGGCAGCACCGAGCAGCACACTCACTTAGAGAAGGCCAGGCTAGGCTGGAAGGGAGAATAGCAAGGCAGTCAGGCAGCCAGACGGAAAAAGGGCATCGAGTCGACGTCCTCTATGTTGTGTGTGGGTGAGTGGATGGATGAGTGGACCCATGTGTGTGTAGATGTGTGGCACGGCACGGTACGGCAAGCAGACCACACAACGGACCTTTCACGCCCTCGCCTCATCACATCCGTGCACGACACCGCATAAACATGGCCAGAGATCAACACAAGACGAAAAATGCTCGCTTTTCTCCCTCATCAGCTCCACAGCCAGCGACTTGTGCATCGACAGACAGACACTCGAATGCTTCGTCACGCTCCTTGGTCACTCGATCCAGATCGACCCTCATGGACGCCAGCTGCTGGGGAATAGGCGTGTGTGTCTGGGGTGGTGTGTCGGTCTCGACGCTGGCTGTGCGATGGGCTGTGGTCTTCCGATGCACCGGCTTCGTCTGCTGCTGATGTACAGTACCACCCCATTCCAGCCAGAGCGACCGTCTTGACCCCCATACATGTACCTCCCCCCGCCACCGCCCCCGTGAAGTCCACCTCTGAACGCTTGATGGCCAGGCCCCCTGCTGCAGCAGCTGCGGGGGCGGGTTGGGGACTCTCCCCCTCCTCCTCTTCCCGCACGGCCATGGACGCTGGTCTGGGTGATGAAGACGCCTCGCAGCTGAAGGGGGACACCCAGTCGCCCGACCAGTGCCGCCACGTCCAGCGTGCCGTTGAGCCCCAGGGAGGCCGGTGTGGTCATGTTGGGGCCGATCACGAGCTGGGCGAACGTGGCGAGACCGGTGCCGTCGTCTTCCGGCACTCAGAGTGTTGTTCACAATGCGCATGGCCAGCGTGACACTGGAGGACACGACGGCCAGCCCGATGGGCGCGGATGCGGTGTCCCGATGGGTGTCCCGATGGGCGCGGATGCGGTGTCTGCGGGCGATGACGCGAGTCCGATGGATGCGTTGATGGCGTCCCTCACCACGACTCACGCTACTTCATCTTCTTACGCACATCTGACGACGAACAGACGGGCGGACAAGTGGACAGACATGAGTGCAATGGAACACATCAAGGGCTCCCCCACCCCATGTCATCTTACCGTTGATAGTATCTTGGATGTATTGGTGTACCCTGCCCATCATGGCCTCCTCCCCCATCCCATCACCCTTGAGGGCCTCCGAGCAGCAAAGCTCGAGCAGCTCCACCGCCCGCTGCTGAAAGGTGCTCTTCGCTCGTTGGGCCTTCGCGATCGCCGCCTGCACACCCGCCTCGTACCAGCCCCGCACTATCCCCTCGTTGAGATCAGAATCGCCAGCCAGGCACCCCTCAATCAGCCCGTCCCTCTGCCGCTGCACCGCCGCAACAATGCGACCGACGTCCTTCACACTGAAGGCCAGCAGGAGCACCATCCAGGCCACCGACACGTAGTCGGTGTAGTGGTGGATGGGGAAGCTCCTGTTGCACAGCAGGCCGATCAGGTGGAACGGTGTGTCGCAGGGGGCGGGGGGCTGGGTCCGTACGTCCCTCGCCGTGCCGCTCTCCACCGCACTCTTGTCTCGGGCGGCTTCGTAGTCGATGATGGCGACTTGAGCGGTGGCGGGGCTGCGAATGAGGACGTTTGACCAGTGGAGGTCATCGTGGAGAATCCCGATCCGGTGCAGGGAGAGCATGGCCAGGAGGATGTTGACTCCCATGATGGCGCAGTAGAGGGCGTCTGCACGAAGGGCGGGGTTGAGTGGGCTCGCCTGGCAGATGAAGTCCCACACAGTATGCCCTGCATGAGTATAGACATACACAGAGACGCACGACATGTCGATGGCCGTGTGGACGGCTGTGTGTGCGATTGTCGCGCCATACCTGAGCCAATCTTCTCCATGACCATGCAAACGCCCGCACCAGGTATCTTCTTCACCTCCAGGCAGCTTTCCACCACCGGCCGCAGCTGGGGCAGATCCGATGCCGTCCCCAGCAGCTTGGGGGCCATCCAGGTGGTGCCCGGCCGCTTGGCTGACGGGCGAATCTGCGGGTCGTAGAGGTACTGCGGCAGCACCAACTCCTCCTCAATGGCCATGTTGATGGCCTGCAGACACGCCGCTTCGCCCACCAACGTGTCCACCAGGTGCTCGACAAACATGGCCCCCTTCTCCGTCTGATCCGTCGTGATGAAGTTCATCACGGCTGGCGTGCGCCGCCCCTGCCCGACGAAGTCTCCCTCCCACAGAGCAAAGACCCCCCTCCCGCCGCTCAGCTGCCTGCCACACTCGAATGTGGCGGTGGGGCTGACCGCCAAAGCGGTGCCGGCAAGGAGAGGGGGGTGGAAAGGGGGGATTGTGGCGAGTGCTGCCCGGGGCTGTGATGCCGCTGGCGACCCCGCTCCAGCAGAGCTGCCGTCATCAGACGCGCCTGCACCTGCAGCAGAGGAGACAATCAGCCCATGGGTCATTGGACACCGAAATCATGTGATATAGTGTGTGCGTACCTGTCGACTCGTCGCTTGCAGGGGACGGGGATCCCTCCTTCAAGTCGCTGCTACACAATGGGAGTGTCGCTGGCTCGCCCTTGCCCTCTCCCCGTTCCTCTCTCTCCCGCTGCTCGATTGGCGTGATGACCGGCTGGTTGCTGAAGAAGGCCGCCAGTGGAAAGTTGGGAGGGGGGCTCTTGGTCTCAACTCGACGGATCGACGTCGATGGTGGCCTCGGTATCGACCTGAATTGAAAGGGACAGATGGTCCACAAACAAAACGAACTGTTCAGGTCTGTTCGTGGACTTGTGTGTGGTCTTACCTCTTGTGTGTGTATGGTGGCGGCGATGGGTCTCTTGCTCGCGACTGCTCCATTGGCACCATAGGCAATGGCGGCGGCGTGTCGGCTCTCGGCGTCCGTGGCCGCGCCATGATCATCGCCCTCCTCCCCCGGCCGGCAACGTACTTGGCGGCGGGCGGCTGGCTCGACAACAAGGGCGGCTCATCGTCTACGGATGCTATCATCTCCTCCTCGTTCTCCTTGCCCTCGTAGTTCTCCTCCTCAAGGACTATCTCCCTCTCTCTCTCCTCCTCTCGAGAGAATGCGCCACCGCAACACCCCTCACTAAGCAGAAATCCCCGTCCCTTAGTCCGCTGCTGCTGGTGCCGCATTCTGACGCCTGCCTCCCGCGGCGGTTTCTGTCGTGCTGAAGGGTGGACGGGGGGGCGCACGTTGGTGCCGCTGGGGGTGAGAGGGACAGGCGCCTGGGATGCCGGCACAGCGATGCAGGGATGGTCCTTCGCTCGGGCGCTGCCAGTTCTGGCGCTGCCACGTGCGGCAGAGGTGGCTGGAGGCCACGGCGGGTGGAAATAAGCCGGATGTGGCTGTGCGGCCGCAGGCGCTCCAGCGAGTCCAGTGAGTGCGTGCAGAGAGGGGGGCATGGGGTGGTACACGTGCTGTTGAAATGGCAGGAAGCCATATGGGGGACGAACAGAGGCGTGAAATGCCATCATCTCGTTGGCGTTTCACACTCGCGGCCGAAGCAGGGTTTTCCCCGCCCCTAACTCCATGCGATTTTCGGGAGGATTGAACGAATCGGACAAGGCCTGAACCTCTTGCTAGATTGTGTCGATTGCTTCGGGGAGGCGTCCGTCGAGTTTTGTATTTGCTGGTGCACCCGCAAGCAGATCTCGCTCCCAGTCGCTTGCCAAAGGTACGTCCAAAGGTTGTATCGTATCGATAGGAGTCGTTCCGCGTCAAGAATACAATCGACCCAAGCAGGCCAAGAAGGGGGTAGGGATGGTAGTGGGAAGAAGGATGGCGGGAAAAAAGGCGGCACAGAAGCAGAGAATCACCGCGCCTCGTGACGAGTGACGAGTGACAAACGTACGAGACGTCTCTTCTGTCCGTCGGCGATTCATTGATGGGATTGTGCAAGGATATATCATATGACCACAAGACCCCTGACATCCACCAAGAGGCGAGCCCGGCAGGGGAAAGACAAACCGCTCTAGGCGTTGTCTCGCTACAGCCTTCTTGGAAGCCTCTTGTTTGTCGGTGCAAGTCGCTGCGACAATCGCCCACTGACAAACGCGTCAGTGACCGATTGAACGCGAGTTGTGTTTCTCTCTGTTTGCACGCATAAACCAAGAAGCCTTCATTGTGCGAAGGTACATAGCGTAAAAGCCAGCCACACCGGTACACATGCACACCCATACCCACATACATGCCGCCGCAATCTGTGTGCATGGATGCATGCAGTCATACAAGAGTCTGTCTGTCTGTCTGTCTGTTGGTACTGTATCGTAACGAGTGAAATTGGACACAAGTGTCGCTTCGATCAGTAGCTTCTACACCTGACAGACAGCAATAAAGGACCATTGCCCGGACCAACCAGTGCACAACCAACATCTGCCATCCTCTTGATTTTTGGGGTCTTTTCTTACCTAGGTGAGCTCCCAGACTTCCATCTCGGTGATGGAGAACTGCACGCGTCCCGCCAGTGGGCAGCGGCCTTCCTCGACCTCCCCTCAATAGCCGTCTGGCAAGCTAAGCCGTGTGGCTCTCATGTAGCAGCTGGTGAGATCAGCTGCCGGGTCGGGCTGTGTATAGCCGAGCCAGACAGCTGGTCCATGCTCCACACCGATGGACACATGGGCGATCGGCTGCCCATCTCCGCCTCGCAACTCCTCCCGTCCCGCCAGCGCCACATACGGCAGGTATTGTCGTTGCCCGCCGCCATCTGCGGGGGTGGTGATCTTGGTGGGTGAGTCATACGGCCCGGTGATGGCGTAGAAGGAGACCAGGCAGCGGGTCTTCTTGCCCTCTGCCAGCGGGCCGTCGACGGTGCAGGCGAGGAGGTGGGTGGGCCCATCGCGCATCAGCAGCAGCAGTCTGGAGATGCCATGAGTTTTGTCGAGGAACGTGGGGTACTTGAAACCATCCCGTGACGACCTGAAAGGTGCACATGCCCGAAATCAAATGGGTGCGTGCGGTGTCTAGTGTCAGTACTTGTAGAATAGGTTGATCGACTTGATGTCCATGAAGCGGCTCAACCAATCATGCAGAGCACGATAGCTGCCAAGGCGAGATGACAAACGCAAAAACTGCGCGCGACACACACACACACACACACAAATGTGGGCAGCGTTCGCGGATGCTCATGTTTCTTACCTGCTGGCCTGGAATGCAAATGTGTTGAGAGGCCGCTTTGAGCTTCGCGCCTTCGTGCTGCAACGAGCAGCCACAACAATGAATCAGAGCGGGTATGTTGTGCAGGTCTGCCTACCGATTTGCTGTTGTCGACTCTCTCGTGGAGCAAGTCGCATCGCCCTGAGAGAGGGAGGTCCATCGCCCTGAGCCTCTGAAGTAGGTCTGTCTTCAGCTCCTCTTTGTCGTCATGGAAGCCGACCTGCACGGCCGTCGTCACCTCATCAACGACATGCCTGTGCAGTGCCTAAACGCATGCATGACACAGGGATATTCCACATATCATAACAGACTCCTTTCTGACAGACGCACGACGCACCTGCACTTGCATCCGCCTCTGAGCAGCTTCCTCCTCAAGCTGACGCTTCAATGTCACCAACTCCTGCACAAGACGGACACAAACAAATGGAAGATCTGTGGATGATCTGCCCTCCTACCTGTGCGTACTGCTGCTCGACCGTCTTGATCCGCAGCAACTCCTTACGGCAAGCCTCCCCCATCTGCGCACAACAACAGCGAGTGCAGAAATCCCAGCACATGCCCGCCGCCGCAGCCCGCGCAGCGGGTGATCTACTTACTTGTGCGTGCAGCCGCTCGAGCGTCTTGATCCTATCCATCTCCTCACGATACATCGCCTCCATCTGTACAAGGAGACCATACAGCCACCCATCCATTCAACCGTCCATGTATCCATCCGTCAATCCATTGAGCACCCTCTGGGTGTGTTGCTCGAACTCCCCTCGTAGCGCCTCCAACATCTCCTGCGTCACCTCACCGTCACATTCGCCCTCAGGCCCAGCCGAAGACTGCGATGATTCCATACTCGGCGGACCCGCGAAGGAGGGGAGGATTAGGCCAGGATCATGTAAACACTAACGCATCGCATAAGCGGAAGAAGGACAGAGTGATGCAAAATCGAGGCAGGCAGTGTTAGCGGCAGGCGAAGCTGTACGAGACTCGGAATATAAAATGCACGCAGCAATCTGCCACATATTTAGGACCACGGGGTCCCTCGATTTCGATGATTCCCTGCATACACAGATACATAGAGACATGATTTCTGGATGTTTGCGCGGCGGCGTGAAGGTTGCGCTATCCCTGAACTCACCTTCTCCACAGTCGGACGCCCATCGTGGTCAACCCTCGGCGGGCATCCAGACGCCATAAGCAGAGCACTGGCCGCTTAGCCGATGGGCAGACATGGGGGCGGTACACGTATTGCGACATTGATGGCTCTGTCAATCACCTGCAGAGCCGCCACCTCTCCCTCTAACGTATCGACAAGGCCCTCCACAAAGTCGACGTCTCGTCGACGGGGCTCTTGCGTGATGAACTTCATCACGACTGGCGTGCGCCGCCCTCGCCTGATGAACTCGCCCTCCCACAGGGCGAAGTCGCCCCTGCCGCCCTCAAGCTGCCTGCTGTACTCGAAGGTGTCCGTGGGGCTGTCCAGTGCGAGCGTGGTGCCGGCAGCGAGAGGCGGCAGGGCGGTCAGTGCTGCTGTAAGCTCAGGTGTGACGGTGCTGGTCGGTTGCTGCGGTGGCGGCGGGTACGGCGTCGGCGAGTCCGGTGATGATGAGCCGCGCTCATCGGAAGCACCGCCATCTGAGAGAAAGAACACAACCAACCATCAAATGTGACATGGTATGATTAATGAGAGTGCAGTCGCGGTACTTCTGCGTACCTGTCGACTCGTCGCTGAAAATGGGCGAGGAAGCCGTCTGCAACTTTGGTCTAATCAAGGACGTGTCCTCCTTCTCACTCTCATTCACCCTCCCCTCCAGCTCGTGATCTTTAGCCTCCCTCTCCTCGTCACGCGGCGGTGACGCACCAGTGGCGGCTGCCGCTGGAGGCTCCTAGGTGGCTTTGGGCTCCTCCCGGCTCTTATCCTTCTCCTCTGGTCGGGGTGGCGACGACGGCTTCGTGGCGGCTGGGGTGGGCTCGTCTGGGCTCTCGACCTCGCCCACCTCTTCCTCCGGCGCTTGGTTGTCGTCGCGTGGTGCTGGTGGTGGTCGGCTGCCACCGGGTGACGCACCACTGGCGACAGCCGGTGGAGCGGTCGGGAGCGCTGGTGCTGCTGGTGCTGCTTCTGCTGGTGGCGGGGATGGGTCATCGGGTCGTGGTGGTGGGTGCGAGTCGCCCGGCGAGGGCGGCAACTCATCGGGCTCGTCAGGAAGGTCGTCCATTTGGTTCGGCTCTGGTGGCTCAGAGTCGTGCTTTGGCTCTTTGGGCTCCTCTCGCGCGCCGGCGGGGTCGCGGTGGGAGGCCTCACTGGGCGTCTGACACACCACCACCTGAAGGGACAAACAAAAAAAGAACACACACACACATACGGACGTCATCGGGCGGCACTCTCTCTCTCTCTCTCTGGGTATGGTTTGCTTATGTGCTTACATCCTCAGGCAGTTCCTGTGGCCGCCTCTCGGTCTCCACAGCAGGCAGACGAGGCATCTTGTCCTCCTCTCTGTCCACCTCTACGTCATCCACCAGCCCCACAGGCAGCATCGGCTCGTCCGAGTCGCCCCTCACTCTGCCGCCAGTGCCACTATCCCGGCCACGTGGCCACCGACTCCCTCCTCCCCGGCCCCTGCGGGCGGTGGGCTGTGCTGGCGAAGGTGCCGCCTGAAAGAAGAAACACATCAATGTCACATTACATGGCGTACCAGCCCATAATGTGTGTGTGATCTTACTTCGTCATCGATGGCTGGTCGCCCGCCACCTGCGGAAGCTTGCATATCATGGGCCGCGACTTTCCAGGCCGTGCCGTCCTCCCCCGGCTTGCGATGTACTCGGCGGTGGGCGGCTCGCTCGGCAGCGATGGCTCCTCCGTGGCTGCCAGCATTTCCTCCTCGTTCTCCCCCCCGAAGACTATCTCCCTTTCCCTCTCCTCCTCACGAGAGAACGAGCCGCCACAGCACGCCTTACTCAGCAAAAATCCCCCTCCCTTTCTGATCCCCCGCTGATCCCGTCTTCTCGCGCCTGCCTCCCGCGGCGGTTGCTGTCGTGCTTTGGGGTGGATGGGGGGGCGCACATTGGTGCCGCTTGGGGTGGAAGGGACAGGCGGAGATGCCGGTTCAGCTGTCTTCTTCTCAAGAGCGCTCGCTGCTGGGGCGCAGCCACTTGTGGCGCTGCCGCGTGCAGCTGAGATGGCTGCAGAGCGCTTCCATATCATGGGCGATGAGGTCGGCTGGCTGTGCTGGCGATGCGGCGGGTGACGGTGCGCGGCTGGTTTGGCTTGGCGATGGCGGCAGGGAGTCTCCTCGGGACTGCTGGAGTGGTGCCGTGGTCTTCTTGCCCCTGGCGGCAAGGTTGGCGGCGGCCAGCTCGCCAAATAGGTCCGTGTCGTGCTGGGCGTACTCCAGCAGCCGGATCTTCCGTCTGGCTTCCTGAAGCACACATAGATATACAGACGCAGACATACACACAAGGGCAAAGGCGGAGACCAATCCATATGGTGTGTATGCTTGCCGTTGCTGTGTACGCTTGCCGTCTGGGGACCGACCAGGATGATGCTAATCAGTCGCCGCTCATACCACTTGCACACACGCACGGAGAGGAACACCACATCTCTCTTGCACGTACATTACCTGTGTGGGCGGCCTGGGTGCCGCTGGCGTGGCTGTGCAATCGAGGTCGGGCTCCAGAGACGGCTTCTGCAGCCCAGCGGTTGCGCTGATAGAACTGGTGATGTAGTGGTGCTCCGCACTATCGAGCCAGGTTCCGCTGAACAACACGCACCAAGAAAGCCAGACATGCCATGATTTTGTTGTGGACGTGCCGCCTGCTGGCGCGTACTTGGGCCGGAGCTTATGTTGGCGAAGTTGACAAGAGCACGGCGGGCGTGCACTCCAGATGTGCTTTGCAGCGTCCATGGCTTTCTTGTTTTTCTCCGCCTGCAGCCATCTCTTGTGCGCCGCGTCGTTCTCGTTGCTGATTTAAAACACCTGCACATTCAACCACCGGATTGGCATGAGTGAGCGATGGAATTGATGACGGATGTATCTCGGCCTCTCCTTGTGCACCGGGGCCCGGTGATGAGTCTGCCCGTCTTGTTCAGTTGAGGGCGGCGGGGGATCAGTGGCCTCTCCTTGTCCTTTGAGGGAAAGTTGTAGGCAGTCACAGATGAGCAGACGAAGTCGGCGAAAGTGGCAAGATGATATAAAATGCAGGCGGCGATCTGACACAGACAGAGGAAGAGACATGCGCTCAGAGAAGAGGGAAAGAAATGCACATCTCTCTGTCTGCAGGTATACCTATGCTGCGGGGTCCCCCCCCCGCATAGCGAGCGGCACGTGCGCTAGGCTTCGGCTGAGGATGGTCCACGATACATCCATGCGCACATGACAGGCACCACGCGAAACCTCCCCTCGACATGGAGGTGTGCCAGTCTGTTGTCAGATACACTTCCCTGCACACACACGCGCGCTCCACATCAGCTCTGGACCCATACATCCCTCCATCCTTACTCACCTCTTTGTCACATGTGCAGCCAGCCATGCTCAGGATGTGTCTGCCGTCCAGCCTCTCTCTCTCCCTTAAGGCCTCCATCAAATCCATCAGCACCTCAAACGCATCCCTCCCTTTGTCGACAGTCGATATCTGGGCTTGTCATGCTTCTTGTCGATGACGACGCAAGGTTTCTCTACACATCGTCACTGTTCTCTCCAGCCCCCGGTAGGAGGTAAGCTAAGCGGCTGACCGGTGACGTGCTGGATGGTGAAGGCAAGGTGGTCGGTGAGCGGAGGGAAGGCTACGACGCTGAGGTCGCCCGCCAGCGACACGTGAGAGCCGTTGACGGCCCAGAGAGACAGGTTAGCGAGAGTGGCGTCGCTGATGAGACCACCCGACCTGAGAATGAGAATGAGAGGTCACAGCCACATGTCGGATGACAAACGTATGCGTGAATGTCTGCCTCAGTACTCACTCACCCTGCAGCAGGCAGGAACTGCTCCCTCAAGTCACTTGTGTTGAGTGAAGGTTGCGGCGTCACCGGTGACGAGAAATATGAGCTCGAGATGGCCCCCACACTGCGTCTCCAATGCTCGTCAAGGAGCCCCCCACCCTCGAACACTGTCCTTATCACTGTCCTCGAAGAAATTCCTCCTTGCTCCACACCAGCACCCTCTTTGCCGGTGTCTTGTGCGGCTAGCTCAAAGTCGATTGGCTCCTCCTTTTCATCGGCTATCTGCTGCTCACCATCGACAGCCCCCTCTTCTGCTTCGATTGTCTCCTCAACCACCAGCGGCCTCTGGTTGGTCGGCGACTGGTGTTCTTGATCGTCCCGTGGTGGATCAGACGGCTCCTCCAGATCCATGACAGCACCACGAGACGCATCATCAGCACCCACAGGATCCTCCTCAACGACGATGCACTCCTCAATCACTTGCCGCCGCTCCATGCCCTCCTCCCAATACGTACAGGACATGCAGGGCCCTCCCCATCTGAGGCATGACTGGCCTCCCTAGTATGTGGCCTCCCGTTCGGTTTGCTCTTAGGGTGCGGGCGAGGTGGAGGGGGTCGGGCAGGGGGGCAGTATAAAGAGCACGGCATCGCACCCCCGCAGCAGCTGGCCCAGCTGGTCGCTGATCAAGGGCATCCGCCCTTCCTCGCTCCTCTCTTCCGGCCTGGCGCTGGTCTGCACGAAGATGGTGGCTGTGGCGGCCTTGAGCAGGCTGATGTTTCTCTCGTTCACCATATTCACCAGCGTTTCCACCTCCGCGGCTCCCTCCTTCCGCCACCCTCCACCAGGTCGACCAAGGACGACTGCACGTGGAGCTCGCGCAGTGCGCCGAGGATCTCGTCGGCCTTGGCATGGCAGGCAGCCAGGCTGTCGATCCCCTTGGCGCACAGGAGGAGCGTGTCGGGCCACTTGGCCTTGAGGAGCTCCTCCTTGTAGATGCGCTCGTACTCCGCCGCCTTGCCCAGCTTCTCCATCCGCCTTGCGAGGTCGATCGTCCTGCGGCACCTCGATGACGCAAGGTGTTTCTGCACAGTGCACATCGTCACTTGCACGCTGCACGACATGCAGCTCTCTCCAGCCCCCTCTCTCCTACTCGTACTTGATCCACTCGCCGCGCTTCAGAGGGCTGGGTGCGACGTGGTGCACGTCAGTGGCGCTCGTCCCAAGGCAGGAAGCTCCAGCCGAGACGATCGAAAAACCGCCCACCTACACGCACGCACACACGCACACACGAAGACACAGCCACAGGTGCCATGGCCGTACGTTTTGTAAAAGCAAGCCCACACGCACGGGAGAGAAAGCAGCGGCAGGAGGAGAGCGCAACGTGCCGATAACCGAAGGGGTGGACGGACGCCTTGGCGCCTGTGCAGCGGTGCGGGAGGGGAGGGGCTGGAAGCAGGAAAGGCGGCAGAAAATATGCATTTTCTGCCACCCCTTCCCGTCTCCTGCGAGCTATAGAATTCGCGCCCAAACCCTAACCCTTCACCCCAGCGCCTGGCTTGGTGCAATCCCATGGTGCGGTTCGGGCAGGTTGTCATTGGGCCAGCGGGATGCGGAAAGGTACACAAACAAAGCACACCGAAACGGACAAGTCGACGGATCTGTTTGCGTGCTTTGTGTGCCCTTCAGTCCACGTACTGTGCGGCCCTTACGAAGCACGCCGAGTGCTCCGGCCGTCTGCTGCGCTGTGTGAACCTCGACCCAGCTGCCGAGGAGTTCGAATACCCATGTGCCATCGGTGAGCGTGAGAGTAGCAGGTCAGCATGACAGGCAGACAGGGCGTGTTGATGTCTGTGTAGACGTGCGTGAGTTGGTGACTCTCGAGGATGTGATGGAGGAGTCGAATCTGGGACCCAACGGGGGGCTCGTCTTCGCCATGGAGTGAGCTGAGCATGAACAGGAAGCTGGGGGACTGTGAAGAGTATACATGAGATGTGGTGTCCGCGTTTGTCTGTCTGTCTGTCTGTCTGTCTGTTTTGCAGGTATCTGATTGACAATTTCGATTGGCTGCAATCGGAGCTCGACCAATTCGGTACGGAGAGCTGACGAAAACGCCTGCCTACGCCTGCCTTTGTCATGTGTTCTCGTGTGCCATTGCGTGCAGGTGATGACGAGTACTTTCTCTTCGACTGCCCTGGGCAGGTGAGCAA
This sequence comes from Vitrella brassicaformis, assembly GCA_001179505.1. Lineage (NCBI taxonomy): Eukaryota > Vitrellaceae > Vitrella > Vitrella brassicaformis. Next base: position 88,527 of record CDMY01000298.1, on the reverse strand, counting down.
CCAACCTGTGCCATCGCTTTCAACAGCGTAAAGGTGGACTTGTGTACCCGTGTTTTTTATGATATATGTGTCAGATTGAGTTGTACAACCATCTGCCGATAATGCGTCAGCTGGTGGACAAGCTGCAGACACTGGACTTTCGGTTATGTGGGGTCTGCTGCCTCGACGTCTCATTCATCACCGACATACCCAAATTCATCGCCGGATCGCTCATGTACACACCAGCACAGGGGACACCATGCGCAGAGTCGGCTCAATTTCTGCCCCTTTGCTCCATGCAGGGCGTTGAGTGCGATGGTGCAGCTGGAGCTTCCGCACGTCAATGTAAGCAGCCGGCCATATCAAACACCCTCGCGCACAAGGGAGGGCAATCCATCCATAATGCTGCCCTTCGGTGTGTGGTGTATGCAGGTGTTGACCAAGTGCGATTTGCTGGAGGAGAGCGATCGCGAGCAGGTGGACCGATATCTGCAGGGCGAACCGAGGGACCTCGTCGCACAAGTGCAGGTAGGTAGGGGGGGCATGCAGTAAGTAAGGGTAAGGGGGGCGGCACCACGCGTGCGTGTGGTTCGTTCTGTTTAGGGTCCGCTGGGGAGGTATCATGACCTCAATCGGGCCATGGGAGAATTGGTGAGTACAAACGACACCGCCGAGGCTGCCCCTTGGCCACGTGGATATGTGTGTGTGTGTGTGTGTGTGTGCAGCTGGAGGACTACAGCATGGTGTCTTTCCTGACTCTCAACATCCAGGAGCCGGACTCTATCGGTAAGACGACACGCCAAAGGAGAGAAGCCCGTTGTCTGAATCAATCTGTCTGTTCTGGGGAAGCGACCCACCTCTGTCTGTGCGTTGTTTGTGTGCAGATGAGCTGATGCAGCACATCGACACGAACATCCAGTATGGCGAGGACCTGGGTAAGTAAGCAGACAGACGACACCACCCACGGGCCCTGTCACGAGCATTGGCCTTCACTTGTGCCTTGCTGGCTGTCATCTCTTCATGTCATCTCTTCAGAGACGAAGGGCAACTTTGACCTGGGAGCGATACCGGTAGGCTGAGCAAGGAGGGCGAGAGGGATGGACACTGCAAGTATGTTAGTTCCTGACGCGCGTGTGGCTGGTGATTGTCTGCAGGAGGAGGGCGAGGGCCAGGATGGCGCCGATTGACTGTCGGAAGGATGCGACATTGACATGGCATCAGCTTGATCGTGTCCGTCGTGCACGATGAGGCCAAAGGACTGTCTGTCTATAATGTCCTGATTGGTTAAGCGATGAGATGAAGCCATTGTGCATTGGGGGAAGGGTCATTGAGATCATTGAGGGTCGTCTGTCACCCACACCAAAAAGTCTCACCAGCGCACGAACGAAGAATACGACATTGCACTGACGGCACGTCGCCTACACGCACTCATTCGCATTCCTACGCTCACAATCGCAAACTCACCACAGAGCATGCACACCACACTCATCGCCCCATCCATCCATCCATCTGCTGACTGACAGAAAAACACGGTGCCTGCTCAATGGTCGTCGCCCCTCCCTCCCCTACTACCCTTCACCATCCATCCATCCATCCATATCATCTGGTACTTTCCTCCCCCTCCCCCCTCACCAGAACAAAACCATCCACACATACGAACACAAAGACATACACATTCACAGATGTTCGTGTACAGGGACCCTTCCCGCCCTCCCGCCCTGCCCATCGATGTCATCTGCCTCTCTTGATCCTCTCGACCGTGTCGATGACCCTCTGTGCCACCAGGTCGGCCAGCGGCGGGTGGCCAGAGAACCCAACACACGCAGCATTGATCTCGCTCAATATGTACACGGTCCTCTCTGGTGGCCCGTCGCGGATGAAGTCACACGTCCACAGCACAGGCGGCTCCGACACGTCCAGCCGGTCGAGCATCTCGCCCAGCTGCGAGTGCAGGAAGTCAACGATCGACGGCCGCTCTCGCGGATCGTAGTAGTCGTGGGTGGCCATTGCTCCCAGGTTGGCAGAGAAGGCGTCGCTGTTGGTGGACGCGTCGGGCCGCCTCTCCACCACCTTGAGGATTGTCCGACCTGACCATACACGTACGTCACACACATTTATCTCCGATCGCTCTCTCTCCCTTCTGTGCTGTGCTGTGCTGCGCTGCCCACCGACCTGATAGGATGACGCGAATCTCGCCTTCGCTGATGCGTGTGAGGTATGCCTGGTTGACGACAGAGTCCCCCTGCTCCTCAAAATAACGCTCGAAGAATGAAGTGAAGTTCTGAAAGGTCCGCGACTCCTCGTGGTTGTCCTTGGCCTCTGTCAGAACGAGCATGGTGTCTGGCGTCAGCTGGATGGACGCCTTCTTGGGAACGATCAGCGCCTTGCTGTTGCTACTGCTGCCTGTGGAAGCATTGCCGTTGCCGTTGCCGTTGCCGTTGCCTTTGCCTTTGCCGTCCCTCCCCTCGGCCTTGCCGTTCCTGCGATCGAGAACCACCCTCTGCGCCTGCTGCTGCTGTTCGTCGACCGTCTTCTCCTCGGCCAAGACGCCCATGACGCCGCCAGAGGTGAGATTGACAGCGACTCGCCAGACGCCCTCCCCCTTGGAGCCGCGGTTCTGCTTCAGAACACGCATCCTCCCATCTGCCGCCATCTGCGGAAGGATCGCCGCAAAATGACTGACATCATACACACAAAGCAAAGACGCAGACAGCGAGTGAATTGCCTCCAGTGGCGCCTGACTCGTCCGCCTGCTGACCTGACAAAATGTTCGAAGCTGTGGTAGTGGTAGGCGTCAGGGTTGGCAAGCGGCATGCCCTCGAGCTTGAGCAGACTCGCCTTCGAACTGACACGCACACACATGGGGCGGGAAAGACCAGCACACCCATGACGAGAGCAATCACGCGGCACACGTTTTTCTCCTTCCCCTCGCCCACCCCATCTTGTGCTGAATGTCAGGGTGGTTGAAGACGACCATCCCAGATGCGTTGAGCGTCCTCAGGAAGGCGTGCAGCCGTCCCTCAGTGCAGTAGAGGTAATCGCCTGGGTCCACCCGACTCATCACCGCCGTGTAGTTGCGTGGCAGCTCCTTGGCAAGCCACGAGGCATGGTCATCGGCAAAGAAGATGATGTCAGCGTGGTACCCGTGCCTTTCAAATGCCCGCTGGAGAGGCGGCGTGTCCGCACGGTGGCCGTGAGCTGCCTTGTCCGTGCCGCCCTCACCTGAGAAGAAGGTAAAGCGGTTCTTTCAGATGAATTGCACCAGAATTGCATCACGTCTGAGTGTGTGGTTGCTCACACTCAATGATGGCGAGTCGCCGCGGGTAGAGAGGGCGGAAGTAGTGATATCCCACACCCAATACGGCTGCTAGCACGGCGGTTGAAGCAACCAGCAAGCGAAACAACATGCTGTGGAGCCTTGCTGCGGCCTGAGCATCGATACAAAAGCTCTTATCTGGTCGATGAGGAAGCTGCGGTGCTCATGACGAGATACAACAGACGCAGCGTCCCTCTCCTCGAGCTTCCCTCTCCTCAAAGCGCGAGCTGTGGATGGAGATGAGCTCGCAAATATCGGCTGCAGCAAACACGCGTCAAGCCACGCGAAGGTGCTTGCTTCGTCAGCCTCTCGCATCATGGTGGAAGAATGTAAGAATGGCGCTATCGGGAGCTGCGTGTGGCACTGCGAGGCAATGAGTCACCGCGGATGGCATCTGCGAGGCTGAGCATGAGCCCATGCCACAAGGTGCGAACGAAAGATGGAGAAAACCACCACATATGCGGCAGCTTTCTGCGCTTGTCCTTTCCGACGCACGCCATGTGTGTTCAGGCCTCAATCACCTGATGGACACTAGCTAGAATGGACATCTTCAGCGATGCAGATAGCGTCGGCAGTGCCGGCAGTGGCAGCCGACACCCCACTGGCAAGAAACGCACCCCCCTCTCACTTCTCAAAGGCGTCAATGGAGGGTAAGCCCGACACAAACAACATCATGATGCACTTCAAGGCCTCCGAGACCCACACTGATGTCTGTTCGGTCCTCGTGTGTGTCTGTGTCCCCCAGCCACCCCTATCTGCTGTTCCCCATCCTCGCCCGTCGAGGCCTCAACAGTGCGCGTGAGCCAGGCGCCTCAGGCCCCTCCCGATGGACCAGACCCGGCCGGCCCCACCGGGACAAATCGATAGACCGCCACCACGGCCATCGCAGAGGATGGCGGGCACCCAGAGAGGGTGGCGACGGCGGACAGAGGAGGAGAAGGTGGGGCAAAAGATCCGACAGGGACGAGGATGGCGACAATGCGGCCTACGCTGAGGCCCTCGAGCGGCCTGCTGACCCTCCCGCCCCTGCACCAGACTCGCCGTCTCGCGTGGCAAGGCCACGAGCTGCGGAGGCGCATGGCCATGCGGTGCCTTCACCGACGCAGGAGCAACGGCGACATTCGCCTATCCTGCCATCGGTGAGTCCCAGACACAACGACGTAGAGCACCTTCTCTTCTACTCTGATCGTCTGTTTTCTTGCATTGGATTCAGGAGCCGAGAGGCGGCATGTTTCGGCTGCCTCGTCGCCATGGCGGCACCAGGCAGCATCACCACCACCACCACCACACACTGCCCCCCGATCCCCTCCCTCCCCCGTCATCGCGCACTCTACCGCCGCCAGTGGTGGCATCGGCCGGGGACGAGAGGGAAGATGTGTTCCAGGATGCCATCCCCGCCCTGCCAGACGATGACCTTCAGGGAAGGTGGAGCGGTTCCGTGGCTAGCGTACACACTGCCAGCGTAAGCGAAGACAGATAAAGAAAAGTGGTCAGCTGTCGACGTGTGTGGGTGGTGGGCTCCGCTGTTGCCTTTTGCCTGCAGTCTGACCGTTCCATCGAGCCACCAGCACTCAATGCCCCACCCCACGTCCCCCACCGTCGATCATCCCTCATCGTCGAATATAACGCCACCCGTCCCACTGACGGGGCCTTCTTCTCTCCCAAGCTCGAGTCAGCGCGGCCGAGCCTTCCTCCTCCAGATAGCTCACAGATACGGCTGACCCCGCCCCCGCCCTCCTCTGACTCAGTCGTCAACGACAAGGACGCGCCGCCCCCATGGGCTGTGAGTGCGCTGCAGCATGAGAAGCAGAGGTCGGTCATGGGAGCTGACGAGAGGCGACAGAGGTTGGAGGACGGCAGCAGCGAGTGGGGTGTGTGGGTGGGCGGTGAGCTGGCCAGGCTGGACGAGGCCAACCAGCGGCTCACCAGCAGGGTGGAGGAGCTCACGGATCAGGTGAGAGAGAGAGACGTGCGATAGTCCCCCTGACGCAGACAATTGTTCTCATGTTGACTATTCACAGGTTCGCGGGCTGCACGTGTCCATGCAGGAGCTGCTGGAGTCGTTTGACGACGTCAAGAGGTCGACGGCCGACCAGCACGCCTTTCTGCTCAAGAAGCTGGCCATCACCGACCACGCCCTGCTCAACCTGCAGCGGCGCGGCGCCGCCCCGCCATCGGGCACCAACGAGTGGTTCTGGCTCGTCATCTCGTACCTCGTCCAAGCGACCCTCTCGCTGCTCTCGCCCCTGCGGGCCAGCACCACGATTATCGCCAGAATTTGCTGCAGATGCAAAAGGCGGCAGAGCAAGACGGAGGGCGACGGCGGCATCATGATGACGGCCAGCACCACGCCATCGCCACTGCTGCCCCCCTCGCTGCTTCAGCTGAGACTGCCCTTCCCCGCCTTTCCGAAGAAGGCAAGGATGGCGCCACAGCCCCTCCCCCATGCAGCAGCAGCAGCCAACAACAATGGCGGCATGTCCAGCAGGAGCTCCGCCAACGACCTCCCGGCGGTCGGCCGACAGACGCCTACGAGGGAGGCCAACATCCGCCCCCCCTCTGCCCCATCTGTGGAGGCTGCCGTGACCGTTCAGCTGCAACCGCCATCATCTTTCGCCAACCGCTCAGGCGGCCCTCTGAGCAGCGTGTCGACGTCTCAGGGCGAGAGGGCTGGAGGGGGCCAGTTCGCGAGCGTGTTGAGCGGGCTGCGAGCTACGGTGAATGTCAAGTCTCGCCAGCACGGGCAGAGTGGAGGCTTCCATCCCTTGGTGGAGAGCACTGTCAAGAAGAAGAAGGTTGCCCAGTCAGAGCGGCTGGTGCGGGATAGGCACAGACAGTGAGTGACGTGACGTGGGTCTCGTTGGGCCACGGACTGGGGCTCTTTTTGGCTCACTCTTGCTCTGTTTTTGACGTTTTGCCTGCGTGCCTATATATCTCATTTGTGATTGTTATTGATGCCGGCACACAGAGTCGCATTCCTATGCGCCGGGCGTGACACCATCCGGCTTCACTCGATGTGTGGGCATTGGTTGATGCCAGCAATCGAATGAAGTATGGATGCTGTCACGCTCAGCGTGGGAAATGTGTGACGACCATCTCTCGTCGTTATGGATGTTGCATACGATTCTCGTCTATCTCTACCTCTGCATTTTGCACGTGCCCCCTCCTTGTCTGTCTGTCTGTCTGTGTCTGTGTGACCACTGGCTGGGTGTGGTGTGTGGGAGTGACGTTCAAACACGTCTCACCGGCAGTCCTCATTCATGTCAAGGGTCCATCCGGTGTGCCGAGCAGCACTGGACCCCCTCATCAGTCTATCACTTTACCTCGCCCTCTCCCAACACCACACACTCACACACACACCGGCTGTCTTGTCTTGCCATGGTGGGTTGACGTGAGCGTACTTACGTTGCCTCTTGTCCGTCTGCGTGCCCGTGTGCTGTGCGGTGCTCACTCGCACCTCCGGACCTTTTGTGCCGCAACACCCCTGAGTGAGGTCGTGTAGTGTTTCATTCGCGGGTCTGATTGATGGGCAGCCAGCGTCCCACCCATGCGCTTCGTATGCTGTCGATGGGGTGCCTCTGAGGTGGGCTGTCAGTCACTCACTGACAGGGCTGCTCCTCGGCAGCAGCATGAGTTGGGGGGAGGGTCCGGTCCTGAACTATCGGTTGACTGGACACCTCCACCTCCGGCCTGCATGTACCTCCCTGGAGAGGAAAGGGCTGCGGGCAGGAGGTCGTGGGTGACAGGTCGCATCGACAATTCACTCCGACCCAACGGCTGCGGGGCTTCGGACACCCTGCAGCAACCCACTTGCCCTGCTGCTTCGGGGGGGTTGGTGGGTCGGACAAGTCAGGCAACACGAGACAGGCAGGCAAGGGAGGGAGGGGGAGGGGCCGACAGATAGAGAGGGAGGACGTTCAAATGGCGCGAACTTTTGCCGATGATATTCTCTCGATGCGCTGATAGACGGGCGGCAGTCACGTAACGGCCCATCCGCGTGCTTGGCAGCACTGGGCCACCACACACCCACATGCACACAGACAGACAGGGGGAGGGGGTGCCGTATCTGTGTGCTTCCATACTTGCTGTCTGTCTTTGCCTGCTGCTTCGTCCATGTCTGTGGACGGATATACGAATTGCTGACGAGGAGGGAACCTTTGTCATGACACACTGACTGTTGGATTCATAGCCGGAGCGTGAGAATCTTCACATGGCACGTCACGCCCCCGCTGTCTTGAGACCTTGTCGCTCAGCCCCGACGTTTCTCACATGCTCCATTTCTGCAGGGAATGTGAGGAGCGTCCTGGCCGACAGACAAAGTCTCACGACAGGCAGAGGTTGTCGACACTGTTCACAGGTCAAACACGCAGACACACCTATCCCACCCCATCCACCACTTTGCTCATCCCGCCATATCAACATCTACGTCGTCTGGCTCCTCCCGCTTGACTTCCCTGCTCCTGGGAGTTTTCCACTCGTCCTCCTCCTTCATGCCATCCTGACGCTGCTCGTCATCCTGCCCCGTGAAGTCCATCTCGTCCCCATCACCACCATGACCATCGCCATCACCACCAGCTGCTGCAGCCGCCGCCGCAGCAGCGGCCCCTCCCCCTCCCCCGGCCGCACCCTCCTCCCTCTGTGCCTGCAGGTGTCGCTTCAGCAGCTCGTTGTCCCGCAGGAAGGCCCGGATCACCCACCGGCTGCAGCCGTGAACTGGGCACTCGATGCGGGGGCTTGTGGCGAACAGCTGGAGGATGGCGTGGCGCTCGAAGGTGTGTGTGCAGGGGGGATGGGCGGGGACGGGAGCGTTCGGGGGCACAACTGCAGACACACACGGGGAGCGAGGGAAGGGGGGATGGGTGGCTCGGCGACGGTGGGCCTTTAGTGTGTTGCTGCGTGTGCACCTTGATGGACGGGATGCTCAAATGGCTCTGAGAGGGACACGGCAAGTAGACAGACGCACAAGAGAGAATGAGATACATACAGAACACACGCCTCATTCCTCCTCTTCTCGCCTTGTGTGATGGGGCACTTGTCCGCAAACTCAGCAACGTCGACAAACACGTCAGCATCCTCACCCATGGGATCGTCCTGCCGCCCCTCCAGCAGCTCATTCATGCCCTTGACGTACGCATGGTCGTTCTCGTTCCCGCCGGCACCCTGACGCACACCCAACCTCGTCAGGCGGGCAGCGAGGCGCTTGAGGGCGGCCTTGGTGGCGTCTATCATCACATCCTGCTCGATGACCTTCTTGGCTAGCATCTGAAGTTCCGCATCTGAAGGGAACGACACACCACGAACCCCACAACGCACCATGCATCAGGATGGGAAGATCTGCGGTGCTCTGTGCTGTGTGCTGCTGACTGCATTGGTCGGCGGTTTTCTGCAGGTCATTCAGGGCGTCATCTGCGTTGAAGTGAGCGACGTCACCCATAGTACCCGGGAAAGAGCTCTGCGATGAAAGCAGGTCAGCGGCAGCACTTCCTCCTCACCATCCCCAGCCTCAAGGCGGCCACAATCAACGAGGAGTCTGAGGATGCTTTTGGGCTTCCACTCTTTGGACTCCTATCCCCAGAGCATTTACGAAATGCGAGCTTGGGAGGGAGGGATGCCAATGCGCTTTGGATAGGAGTGCGGTGGCAGCGAAGGCATCTCTGGAATGACATGACATCGCCCTTCCACTCGACACCTCTGCAGAGGACGAGCGAGGCCAGCACATTCTTCCCAGGCAGCCCGGCATCACGTCAGGCCCGCTCACATGGACGCGCCACGCCTCAGCCACCCTCCGATACTCCGGAGCCACCTCCTGCTGACGATAGCCATCGCAGAGGCGTCTTCCCATCCCTCCGTGGCCGGGGAGTGCCGTCCCGACCGCTCTCTGTGCTGAAGCGATGCGAGAGCGACACGCAGGCGCTGCTGGGAGGTGATGAATGGGCGTTCCGCCGCAGGAGTGCGTCGAATGCATCTGTCGTGGGTGGTGGCGGTGATGGCGGAGAGTCTGGCAGCGACTGGGAGGAGCAGAGTGACCGCCTGGCGGCCACCGTCAGCACCCCCAGCGGCAGGAAAATACGAAGTAAGGACGCGATGGGCGGGATGGCACAGGGTTTCCATTAATGGGATGCATGAGATGAGTGTGTCATTCCTTCTTCGGTACGTATGCTCGCAGGTGTCCATCTGAGGGATGTTAGTGGTGGTGGATGGTCCCCTCGCCGCCGCAAGACCGTCACAGGGAGCAGCGGTAAGTGCCAGCTGACAAGACACAACTGTGTGTGGATTGGAAGGGAAATGGCCTCTGCAATGAATGCTGTTCTGTGTCTGTCTGAGGGCAGCTGACAAGTGCCTGTTCCTTGCGCGTGCGGCGAGTGCAAGAGGTGAGGGCGAAAGGCAGGGCAGCAGGGAGAAATGAGTTTCCTGTCTGTTGATGACCATTTCTGTGTCTGTTGTCTTGTGCTGCAGGTTCATCGCACGGTGCGGCCATCGACTCACCTGGCATGTGGCCCGCACCGCTGTCCAGCCCCAGCACCACACCCAAGGGAGCCAACATCCTGCCGCCATTCGTAGCCAGCGACGGGGACGACGTATCGGAAGGTACACAGGGAGGGAGGAGGGGGAGGGGGAGAAGACCTTGACAACAGCGGCTTGATCTACTGTCTGTCTGGTGGAGGTCGGTATCCCTGTTGCAGATGAGTGTGATGATGGTCAGGAGGACACAGACGGGTGGAATGACCGAGAGGCAGGACGGCGTGATGGTGGTGGTTTGCGCCACAGAGCGACGTCCAGCCCACCACACCCAAAGGTACTTACAGCCACACACTCGAAGAAATGCACAATGTCTGTCTGCAGACACCACAACACATTCGCCTTGTCTGTCTCGTGTTTGTGCGTCAGTCCAAGTTGTCACGCCGAGCCAACAAATCCTTCCTCCGCATCGATACCGAGCTGTCCGACGGTGACGTAAATCGGGCATCCCGCCGACCGAAAAGTGAGCACAAACAGACAGGCCGAGCGCCATCGCATCCATGTGTGAAACCAAGTTCATCTGGCCCCCTTTGTGTTGCAGCCCCATCGGTTGAGCGTGGCCCGTCGTCCACCGGCCCTCCGTCCACCCCTCCCGCATCGTCGGCGGCAGTGCCTGACGCCCCGCCGGCGTCTGAGCCGTCCACCGATGAGCCAGCGCCCGTGCCAATGCCCACTCCCGCCCCCGTGTACGACCACCCCGACGCCAGCAGGCCTGAGGTGCGGGGCTTCCTGGAGCGTAGATACATCGAAAGCGGCGTGGCTGTTCTCAGTGCTCTGCAGCAAGGTGAGTACGGGGGGTTCAGAGCACACTGGGATTGCCATGTGGCTCAATCGGTGTGTCTGTCACCCGTGCTGCAGGGTTCGTCTCTCATGTCGTGGCGAGCCACATGCCGCCTGCGTCATCGGTCTCCGGGAGGTCGTCGTCACACGGGGCGGAGGACTACGCCACGGTGGTGCAGCACACACAGACCACTGGAGGTGGCCAGCAGAGAACTGACGACGCCACACAAGTAGGTGTGGGTGCATGTGGGTATGGGTGCAGGGAGGCCTTCATATTATGTATGTTGTGTCTCTGTCGTTGTGGCTGCGTGCGTGTGTGCGTGTGTGCATCACTCAGGACATTCTTCCCCCGACTGTGGGTGCCCGGCTGGGGGCGTGGGTGAAGGAGTTGGAGGACCTCTACGACGAATGGAGGAAGCACTACGGCAAGGGGAGGGCCGTGGCCTTCGTCAAGGAGGCCCTCAAACAACACACTCAATTCGTGAGCCATCACGAGTGGCACATACAAGACACGACAGCGACACACACATGATCTGTGTCTCTCATCCCTCTCTCAGGTTCAGCGTTTGGAGGAGGACATCGGCCCGGAGGACTCGGTCTCGCGCAACCAGTCGCACAACCCCTCCCCACTCAGACAAGCTGCCTCCTTCACACACGCACACTCCCACTCGCCCAGCAAGAGCCGCAAGATACCCAATAAGCCCGCCAGCCCAATCCGCACCACCCAAGACCAGCCCCAGCCCAGCAGCTCCACCTCACTCTCTGCTCTCTCCCTGGTGCCACCTCCGCCGCCCCCCCTGGTGGTCGCTGCACTCAGCCCCGTCAACGAATCAGAACTCGAGAGACACAGCAGCCCCATGGCAAGTGCCACTGCCACTGCCGATGCCACTGCTGTGCGGCTGGAGGGCCCTGTAGAGGTGACGGGGGGCGAGGAGAGGGGCACTGAGGAGGCGGAAAGGGCTGACGATGGCCATGGGGTGGAAGATGTAACCAAAGGTGGGCGTGAGTGTCATGAGGGTGTTGAGGGCATGGCGTTCCAGCCGTCGCCGACCTGGGCTGAGTCGGCGCTCCGGCGGCAGAGGCGGGGGTGGGCAGAGGGGAGTCTGATGGGTGGCGAGGAGCTGGACTCTCTCTCGCTGTCGAGGAGCAGCGAATTCCGAGGGCCCCATAGCGGCGGAAACACACAAGGTACACAGAACAGAGACGACCAGCAAACCACCGACGCCTAACCTCACTGGCCGTTTCTGGTTGCGTCTCTCTGTTACTGCAGTCACCCCCGAGCGTCCCGCCGCTCGTTTGAAGCAGCCGGGTCACTTCGACTGGTCTGAGCACATGCACCACGACTCGGCCAAGTCGTTCGGCTCCATCTCGCTCGACTCCCGCCTCCCCATGCCCTATGACTCGGACTCACTCCACAGCGGCGAGCTGCCCCCAGCCCAGCCCTCGGCACCATCATCCCACATCAGCGGGCCCTCCGACCTCCCCGGTCCACGCATCCTTGAGTGGGCGCGGGCTCAGGACGCCCGTCGCGGCATCCCGAGCACCATCTCCGAAGTGACCCCTCCACCGAGTGAGGACGGCGGCGGCACCCAGGCCCACACCCGCTCTGAGCGCATCGAGCCGCCACCCGGGTTTGAGGACGTGCCCCCCGAGCCGCCCAGGCCGACGAGCGCTCCGCCGCTGCTGCTGTCCTTCCTGCTCACGGATGAGGAGGACCGTTCCCGGCTCCACCCAGAGGTGCAGGCACCGGCAGCTGTGGCAGAGAGGAGCAAGGACAGGGAGAGAGAGAGGGTCGGCACACCTACGTGGAGGCGCATCACGATAGCAGACGCCACGCCACAGACGGTCCGGCGGCTGGGGGCCAGCAGCTCGTCCCAGCGGCCGGAGCAAAGCCCCGATAGCAACGGCACTGGCAGCTCCCGCCCATCATCGGATCGCACCAACTCTCAGCTGAAGCCTCTCGACGTGTCCCCCTTGCGACGCCCCCACGAGCTTACAGCGGCGCACCTGCAGTCCATCCCTCCACCGCCTCACCCCACCCTCTCCCCGCCAGCAGGACCAACAGCAGAGCCACTACCGAGCCAGCACGAGCAGATGGGGGCAGACGAGGGTCTTCACGATCCCTTCTCGTTCTCAGGGCTGGGGTCTGACGGGGAGGAGGACGGGAGGGACGGTTATGGCGATCATGATGGCGATGGTGTGTGGGAGAGGAGGCAGGTTTTGTCGGCACGTCGGGCGTTTGAGGATGAGAGGGAGGGGGAGAGGGAGGGGGAGGAGGAGCGGCTGCCCTTTGGCTTCTGCCAGCCACCCAAGCCTCTGACGTCATCGCGACCGCCCCGTGTGCCGACCAGCACTACCGACTCGATGCGCATGGGCGCCATGGGCGGCCGCATGTTGCGCGACGACTACAGAGACCTGGGAGGGGAGGCTGGTGGGCCGGCCAATGAGTTCCACTCGCCCATACCGAGTTCGAAGGCGGCTTCCTTCTGGTCCCCCGACCACCGCCTCTTCCCTGTGCAATCGGGACCTGTGTCGCCACACCACCATCTGCCGCAGCAGCCGCACCACGACTATCACTCTTACGGCATGACGACCGAGCCCTCCCTTTCGGTGCACCCCCGTCCCCAGTCGCCACCGCACATCAACGGTGCCCATTCGGGTCAGCTGCACGGCCCTTCTGCGGCCATGATGGGGTCGCAGCATCACCACCAGGAGCAGCAGCAGCAGCAGCATCCGACGGAAATGGCAATGACGATGGACCAGTACCTGGTGGGGCAGATGGAGCCCGGCAGCGTCACACGCATGCTGGCCAACGAGCGCCGCTACCACAACAGCACCACCACAAACACCACTGCCCCCTCAATGAACCCCGATGATGACTACCCCGAGGTCACTGACACCAGCCCTCCCCGCCCGAGGGCGGGGGCGAGCGTGTCGGCAGGCGGCCCGCGCATACTCACACTCAGTCCGCCGGCCGCAGGGCCGGGAGGGAGGCGGGGGGCGCGGGGTGGTGGGATGGGTAGGGGGGCTGCTGGCCATGGCGGATCTGCATCGATGCCATCCACGCCACACGGAGGGGATTGGGTGAGCTTCCATGTGGGTGCGGCGCCGGAGGAGACGGTGTTGCTGCCGCCCGCCGAATATGTCACTCTGGATGTAAGCACACTCACTCACTCACTCAGTTGAGCCCAATCCCCATGCTGATGTGTCCATCAATTGTGTGTGTGTGCAGGATTTCAATGCGTTGATAAAGGGGAGGTTCAGTGAGGAGCAGTTTGAGGGTATGGTGGTGATGCTGCGGGACATGGCCCTCTTCAACGACCAGAGCGCCTCACGGTACCTTACCTGCTACTGTAGAGCGAGTCTGCTGCACCCTATATATCCTTGTGTCTCCCTACTGTGTGTGTGTGTGTGTGTGCGTCTTGCAGGTACCTGCAGCATATTCTCAGGCGCCAAGACGCGCGCGATCTGCGCATGAGAATCATTGAGGTGAGCAAGGACAACTCCACACACACACACAGACACGCAATTGATGGATGGGACGACCCACCATGCCTCTGTCCCATTCAGCACGTGATGCACCCACCCCTGTTCGCCATGCTCTCGGTAATCCATAGACAGACATTTCGACATGGCCGCCTCCCTCCCCTCTGTATGGCTGTGCCTGTGTCGGTTTATGCAGCGTCATCGACATTTCCACTACTTAGTGCGTGAGGTCCTCCGCAGCCGACTCACCTCGCCGGCCACGATCCGCAACACCCTCCTCAGCCCGCGACTCACGGCCCGCATAGACAGAAAGGAGAGGAAGCGGCGCGCCAATTCTCAGCAACAGGTGAGTGAGGTGCATGGGGTCAGACAGACAGACAGACAGACAGACAGAAAGGCAGACGGGGATATGGGTGTGTGTCTTGTTGTGTCAGCCGTTGGCGGAGATGATCTTCAGCATCTGCAGCAATGCGGCCGGCACATACTGCATGCAAGACGCATTCGGTCAGCCATCTCTCTCTCTCACACACAGAGCCAACAATGGCTGGCTGGATGTGTGTGTCTGGTCTGCATGTCCCTTCACATGGTGTGTGGTCTCGCTCGTCTGGTGTTGTGTGTCACCCCCCCTACAGAAAGGATGACCCCGCACGACAGGCAGGACCTCATCGGCAAGCTGCTGGCCCACGGAGACGACACAATCGCACGGATCTGCGCCGTAAGTGTGTGTGTGCCACACACACTGCCGGCCATGTCATGTCTTCTGCGTTGTGAGATGCTCCCTGTCCATGTGTGTGGTGCGTGTGTGTGTGCGTGTGCAGTGTAAGGCGGGCTCGTATTGGATCGACACGGTCCTCTACTGTCATGGCAAAGACGACTTCCGCGCACCCCCGGAGTTCTTCAGGAGCATCTTCACACGGCTGCTCATGGTACACCAAACCCCCCTCATCCTTGAGACACACACACATCCCGCCCCCGCTCCCGCCCCCGCCCCGAGACACACGTGACATGTGCGTGTCTGTGTCTGTGTGTGTGTGTGTGTGATTGGTCGGAGCAGGTGGTGCGTGAGTCGCATTTGGAGGACCCCGCCCGCCGGTCTGCCTGGGTGTCCGAGCGGTTCCTGCCCACGTCCGTCCGGACGATCTCCAACTTCTTGGCCGCCGACGGCAGACACCCACTCCACAGCCACAGCAGCGGCACCACACACGAGGGCAGCAGCCACGGCAACCACGACAATGACAAACGGCTCACCCAACGGCTCACCCTCGACGCCGACTCACGACGGGTCGGTGGGTGGGTGGGTGGGTGGGTGAGAAGAGAGACTCATCTGGATGTGGGGCGGTGTGTGGTGTGTATGCTGCCTGTCATTATACTTAACGCGTGTGTGTGCAGCTGGTGCGTCGTCTGTTCAACTGCGAGTTGTCCTCGCTGCTGCGTCACGGGGTGCTCTTCCCCTACGGCGTCCACCTCGTGGCCATCGCACTCACGGTAAGTGATAAAAGAAAACTACACACCACCACATGCGGCCTTCTTTCATGGCCATCCATCCATCCGTCCCATGTTGCCTGTGTGGGTGCAGAGTTGTGCGCCGCCTGAGGAGGGGAGTGAGGTCAGTGAAGAGGACGCTCAGTTCCGGGCGACCCTGGAGCGGTCGCTGCGGGATGCCCTCAGCAGCAGGGAGACATACTTCTGGCCCACTCTGCAGAGGGGGTGGGACACAGCTCTCGTGCAACTACTGCAGTGCGAGGTAGGTAGGTTAGGTGGGCGGCGGATGAGAGAGGACAATGGAGGCACCTATATATGTGTGGGATGTGTGTGTCTCCGTGACGCAGCCGGCGGTGCGTCGGGGTGTGGTTCGTCGGGTGTGGGCTGAGAGTGGCGACGCGAGGCGCGACTTCAGCCACCACTACGAGTGGAGCTACGAGTTTGGACCCGCACGCACCACTCGCGGAGGAGAGCTGCTCAGACTCGCACAACAGGTCTGTCAGCGAAACAAGTGGATGGCGTCGAATGATGTGTCTGTGTGTGTGTCTGTGTCTGTCGTGTCGTGTTTTCCTCGGTTCATTTCATTCTGCAGGTGGTTAGCGAGATGGTCGATGCCCACGAGCCCGTCCCGCCCCACCTGGCCTCCGACCTGCAGGCCGCCTTGCAGCGCTACAACACACTGCCCGGCATAGCCACCACACCACACACAGTGAGCACACAACCAGCCCCTCCCATCCCAAACACAGGGGATCC
Source organism: Vitrella brassicaformis (assembly GCA_001179505.1). Classification (NCBI taxonomy): domain Eukaryota; family Vitrellaceae; genus Vitrella; species Vitrella brassicaformis. The sequence goes on along the minus strand of CDMY01000298.1, from coordinate 72,212 downwards.
ATGCGTCCCTCCATCTGTCTGTGCACGTCAGGCATCCGGCTCGTCTTCATCCTCCCGTGGCGGCCGTGGCCACCGCGGCCGTGTGTCGACGCCACGAGGGCGGGGGCGGGCCAGGGGGTGGACGAGGGCCAGGGGCGGAGGAGGGGAGTGAGTGACAGACAGAGACGTAGTGAGAGACACTCGTAGATAGATGAAAGACTCCATGCAGCAAGGTTGGTTGAATCGTCCCTAGAGACCAGCCATTGGCGGCCACACACAAACTCTGCCAGTGGTTGAACAGTACTGACAGACATACGCGCCTATGTATTTGTGATGCATTCATTAATTAGCGGCAAGATGGAGGGGCAACAGAGACACGGACGCTATCCATGAAAATTCTTCAAGAGAAGCACCCGCCGCACTGCGGCGAAAGGGTTTCATGAAAGGGTTTCATGCCCTTCAACCCCATGAGGCAGTCTTTCTCCGCCTTGTCGGAAAGCTGTGCGTTGAGAGAGTGACGCACTCAACCAACAAGAGGGCGAGAAAAGTCACTCGAGTCATCCTCTCGAGTGCTGCGGTGAGGGAGGCGGCCGCCACTGACTGACTGACTGACTGATGCGCTCACTAATCCATTGGCCTCAATGCGTTCGCCGTCCTCTTATGTCTGCATCTCTCTCTGTCTGTGTCTTCGGCTCATCGATGCAGGCGTGTCGTTGAGGAGTGATGGCGGGCTGCTGATGGTGGTGCGGTGGTGATCTGCCCATCTGAGCATCGAACCAGGTGAGTAGCACACAGATCAATGAGCAGCATGCTTGATGCACACGATCCTCTGTCGGCTCTGCCGCTCTGTGCAGGCTGTCGTCGAGCACATCATAGCTACAAATGCAGCAACCGCAGCATCAGCAGCAGCACCCCTTCTCGTATATCTTCGTCGGCCGCCGCACCTACTACCTCTTCAGCAGCATCAAGGACATCCTGCGGCTGAGGGCCACCTGCACGTGGCTCAGGAACCTCTTCGGAGCGGCCCAGCTGAGAGATCGGCTCCGCCACTCGCTGGGCTCACAGACGGGGCTGCGGCGGGCGGTGAATGGGTAGCAAGTGCAGCTGCTGCGCTTCGACGACGATCAGTTCGGCACACATCATCTGCTGGCGGCTGTATGTGTGGTGGAGGAGGGGGGCTGGGGCGAGATGTGTGAGGTGATTGAGCTGGCGGCGCAGTGCGGCTGCTGTGACCTGCCTGTCATCCTCACGGCAGATGACATCAACACACACACAAACAAAACGGTGAACCAGCAAACAGACGGGGCGGGGAGGGGAGGGAGAGGGCCTCATTCCCTCTGTGTGTGGTGTCTGTGGTCCTGTGTGTAGGCGTATGTGTCGGTTCCCCGTATGTTGGCGCAGCTCAAAATGGTCGGCCGCCACGTCCACTTCATTGACGGCACTTGCCTGCAGCTGTTCCACCACGGCAACGGTGAGGTGCGAGCCATCACCGACGAGCCCGGCTTCGAGCTGGAGGTCGACCCGCCCCTCCCTGCCGGCCATCTGTATCAGGAGCACCGGCAGCCACACGATCCACCGGTGCGTGAGAGCATCTACTACTACGAGGACGACGGCGGCTGGGAGCCGCACGGTTTCCAGTTCACCCTTCATGTGTCAGTGTCGTCGTTTGCCAAGCAGAAGATCATCGACGTCTTCGAGAAGACTCAACAGATCAATTACACATATATAGAACTCGACAGGTGACAACGCCGATGGCGCTAGAGGCAAGAGGGGTCCGCCGTTGACTGTGTGTGTGGTTGGTTCAGGTATGTTGGTGGCGGCCGTTTGGATGCCCTGCTGACCGAGTCGCCCCACACACCAGTGGCCGGCTGCACGACCACAGTGAGCTCATACAGCGGTATCCGATTTCTGGTGCTGACCAACAGCAGCCACAACTTCGTCGCATGGGTTGACATTGCTGGAGCAGAAAACGATCCCGGTCAGTGTGACAGAGAGGGAGGGATTGTTAACGGCCAGGTATCATGTGGTCTCTTTCTGATTGCCTGCAGTGAGTGTGTATGTTGAGACGACTGAGACGGCTGTGTGTGGGAGTGGCGCCTTCAAGCACCGCTTCCCGATGACCACTCAGCTGGCTCGTGTGGCGTTGGGGGCGGTGGCGCCATACGTCTTCGACGGACAAGTACAACAGCAGCAGCAGCAGGATGACGATAGCGACGGTAGTGACACACACACACACACACACACACACACACATGGATGGATGGATGGATGGATGACGTGCATTCTCTCTCTGTGTGTGGTCTGCAGATTCCGACAGTGATGGTGATGAGAGTGACGATGTGGATGAGGGCGGCGGATGTACACAGTCCCACATATCAAAGAGGTCCTCCAGCTGGCCTGCATGACCCGTGTGTGTGTCTCCTGTGCATTCGACAGGTGAGGGTGGCGTAGCTGAGGAGGAGAGCGGAAGCCGGCTGTCGTCATGTCTGTAGCCGACCTGTGTGTGCTCAAGAGACATCGCATACCTCTCACTCTGTAGACAGACAGACAGAGTGGCCGATGAGTGACCGAATGGCTGTGTGTGTGTGTGACCAGATGGCTGTATGGCTCGCTGGCGTGCCTCTGATGGGTGCGTCAGTTCTGTCGGTCTATGGCTTGGCCTTTTTGCCCGTGCGTCCATCTTCTCTGTGGGGCTCTCCCTCCAGCAGGCAGGCAGGCAGCTCTCCCATGAGGAGATATCCGCCCGTCCTCATAGCCGGCTGCCTGCCTGCTGGCCGATTTTGATGTGCTGCTCCGGCCGATGTGCGACTGCGTGTGGCTGCCTGGCTGACTCACTGGCCATGCTCAGTGATTGTGTGGTGGACCGTGTCTGTCTATGTGTGTGCCGCGGGTGGCGGACCTGCAGGCATCGAGTGAAGTCATTGTGCAGACCGAGAGAGCCCCCCAGCCAAAGCTTCAAGTGACCGACTGAGCTCACCTAGTCAATTGCTCACACACACAAATGGGCCGACTGAGACGCCCGGCCCCTCCCGCCACGCACAGAGATGCCGCCGCACAGCCCCACTCACTCGTCAATGAAAAGAACCCGCTGTCTGTTGACGTGGCCGTCTGAGCGTTCGTGTCGTCGTCCTCTGTTTATGGACTGCTCAGTGACACACACAAACCCCAGCCAGGGGGGCAAAGGCCAATCGGACAGGATTGTTGTGCGTGTCACTGGAGATGTCTTCAATTGTGATGATTCGCTGCAGAGATGGATGGTGGATGAGAACCAGGGGCGCGGGAGGGGAGTGAGTGACAGAGAGAGACACCGAGGGAGACAAGACTGAGTGTATCTGATGCATGCGATGCGTCGGTGTCTGTCGGTGTGTGTGATGGGTGGACAGAGACCGGTCCAAGCGACGCAGGCAGTTGTCAGTTACGCACATACCTCCATCCAATACACTCACCATCGAAAGGATCCACCACGTGGCGGGCAGCGATGTGGTGCACCTCACCCGCCCATCGAACGCACCTCTGCCCTGGGGCGATTCTGTCCCTTTCCCTCAGGATGGTGGGTCGTGCGCAGTCCAGGCATGACGCACCAACATCACGACAAGCCCAAGAATCACCCCGAGAGCAAGAGACAGTCAAGGTCAACCAACGAAGACGGTCGGTACTTGATGAGGCACGCAATTGTCAAAGACAGTACTGCCGACGGTCAATCAAGTTAGTCAGACGAGGCAAAAAAAGCCAACTCCGCCTGCCTTACGCAACGGATGCCACTGCTGTTATCCACTCACACTGACTTAGCTGCCAGCGACACACTTCTTGGTGGCCAGCCAGCCACCCTGGCCACCCCCTCCAGTCGCGCTTATCCACTCATGCATCGCAGTACCACAACAAGATGCGTGTGTGCACCGTTTCTGTCCCTTGCGGGTCCTTCCCTTGGGTCGTCATGCTCATACCAAACAACGAGTGAGGGCGTCGAAGGACCGACGACGACACCGTCACGAGCCGCGCACGAACATGCCCACCCAGGGGAAGGAAAAGTCGCCAAGGGTGATTCAAGTGCGAAAAGACCCTTCCTGACGCGGCTCGCTGTTTGCTATCATCTCATCCACTCATGTACTGCGACAGCTCGGGGTGCGGGGGGACGCTCGACAAGACCGCCAGGATGGTCGTGAAGCCGAAAGGCCGGGAAGGTCGCTGACGTCACAGTGGTCACATGACCACACACAACACACAAAGAACCACTCATCGATGGTGCACAGGGTTTTATTCAGCTTGTGTGTGCTCACCCTGCTGGCTGCTCGGAGGGTGGATGGCAGGGTGAGGGTCTCGTTGACGCCGACATAGCCGTCGAAGATGCTCTCCTCCTCCATGGCCGCGTCCTCGCTGTTCTTCTCTTTTTTGTTCTCCTCGTCGACCACTGCTGGATCGTCGTCGGCCATGTCGACATCAGCACCACCCCCACCGCAATCGACAGCAGCAGCGGCAGCCGCAGCTGCTGCTGCTGCTGCTGGTGCCGCTTCAGGCATCTCCTCCTTGTCTTTGTCGTCACGCTGGGCCGTCTCTCCGTCCGGATCCTCCTTGAGCTCCTCCTGTGAGAGGTGGGCCGCCTCCCCCTTGACCTGGGCGATGAGGGACTTGACCCTCTCGGACACCTCTCCCGATGGCAGCGGAACAGGAGCCAGCGGGTGGAGGTCTGACTCGTCTGAGCCTTCGCTGTCGACATCGTCCTCGTCTGAGTCGCCGCCGGGTCGCTGAGGGCCCAGCTCGCCTGCACAGCACAAAGGCGAACGAACACGGCACAAATGTGTGTGGTGCTGTGACTGTGACTTGGTTACCATTGCAGAAGAAGCCGGCCACTTGGAACTTCTTCCCGACTTTGCCGAAAATGTCAACGGCCATCAGCGCCTCCACATTGGAGGTGCGGGGCCCGTACCAACCGGTGCCTGCATTCACACAAGGATCGATCAACACCTCACTTACCCCACGCACACAAGCTTCCTTCCCGTCGCACCATGCACCACCGCCCTCTCTTCTCACCTCTGGCGTTGCATGCACAGAGAAACGCACCCTTCGGCCGCGGAGGCGGCACACTGCGACCGGCACCATCGGCACTGCTGGAGGGATGTGCAGCGGCACCAGCACCAGCAGCAGCTGCTGCTGCTGAAGACGATGGATCGGGCTGCTCGTCGGTGGGCTCCTTTGCCGATGCGGCGATGGCCTCCTGAGCCCTCACCACCTCCTTCATCTGATCCTCGGTCTCTCGACGGTGCTGCACACACACACGTGATGAGTAAACCGACAGACAGTAGCTCGTCCATCTGTCTGTCTGTCTGTCTGTCGCACTACCTACCTGTGATCTGATGTCGCTGTTCTGGATGGTCAGTGTGCAGAGGGACCCTGGAGGGGTGGGTCCGTTGAGCGTAAGGGAGGGCAGCACAGGGGCAGGCTCGTCTGTGTGGCCCTTCTTCCTCTCTGACCGCCACTGCTCGAGTGCCGCTCGCCGGTGAAGAGTCGCCGGTCTGTCGTCCGGCTCCCTCCTCGCATAGTGCCACGGGTCGTACTCATCGACGAGCTGGGAGCCGCCGCTGCCCCCATCCGCTGCATACGTCACACAGCCACATCACAAGCGCTGTGTTACACGCACTCACACACACACTCACCTTGGCCTGAGCTCTTGTTGCCGTGGTTGCGCGGCGACCGTCGCAGACCCTTGGTCTGTGCTGCCTCTGCGTCGCCATCCTTCTGCTTCTGGCGCCTGAGGGCCTCCTGCTGCGCCAGGATGTGTTGCGCTGTGCGGAGGGCGGCTGGTGTGCGCCACCACTCGTAGAGGATCAAGTCGAAGTCGCCGCCGGTGACGACGGCCTGCGTGGTGTGGTCGTAGATGCCCGCGTCGTCTACTAAACCACCAAACGTCCCGACTGGGTTGTCCTGCAGCACACACAACAACAGCAATCAGAGAGGGAGGGTGGCTGGGGTGACGTGTTGACTCGGGCGTTGGTCAGCTTCAGCTTACCTGTTGAGGGTTTAGTTCCATCACTGTGAGGCAGCCCACTCGCTGGTCGAGCGGGAGGTCCGACTCATCCGGTGCCTGCCGAAAGGTTGCTTCATCGACCAAACGACTGACACACAAGTTTTTGGCACACAAAGAGATCCATCGGCCATGCTCCGAATAATGTCTGCTGTCGTTGGGCTACCCAGTTGCATCTGCGAAGGTGACGATGAGCGTGCCGGGGTCAGGACGCGGTGGCCTCGCTCGCTGATCCATCTCCACACATGTGCGGTCCGAATCTGACACACGACGACGATTCGCAAATACATGTGCTCGTGGCAGACGGACGCTTGGCATGTGTGGTGGTGCTGCTGCCCGCCCCGCCCCGCCCACCTGGCAATCTGCCGATGATGCCATGGGCTGTCGCGATCCCGACGAAAGTGCCACGAGGAATCAACTCCATTGCCATCAGCGCCTCTGCGAGGTTCTTGCCAAACTCTGACAAGTCAGCAGATGCACAAGTGTGCTCGATGTGAACAGCCTGGCGCCCCACCTTTCTGCTCACCCTGTAGGTCGTTTCCTCTCCTCTGTTTGCACACGATGAGGGCAGATGTGGGCCGCCACCGGGAGAGCAAGAATGGAGCCACCTCAGACGCAACACCTGCAGCACACACACAGAAACAAACGCGAGACGTCCATTGTGGCGGCAAGGGCAAGGGTGGGCTGATGCAGCGAGACCTCCAGTACACCAGCCAGCCTCGAATGGATCTGCCTGATCTGCCTGATCTGCCTGACCGCCTCTCTCTCTATCGCTCCCCCATACAGCCATTTGTCAACACTCCCGACCAATGCCCCGGCTGAAAGAGCTTCTTCCATCCACTGCACTGCACTGCACCT
>CDMY01000298.1:3706-65056 GCA_001179505.1 Vitrella brassicaformis | reverse complement strand
CCCGACCTCCCTCCCGCCCCGCTCACCGTCTGCGTCGTTGGTCTGCGACAGGCATGACCGCCACTCCATCGGCTCCGGCTCGCCCATCTTGATTGCCAGCTTCCTGGCGTGATGGTTGACTTGTCGCATCGCCGAGAGCTCGGGCCATGCTGCGAAGCCGAGGACGCTCAGCAGGCATTCATCTGACAGGCTGCACCATACTTGCGCCAGCAGCCCTGTCCTTGGCGATGCATCAGTCGAGGCAGATGCGGCTGCTGCGGCTGCGGCCATCACCGCACAAGAAAAAAGCGGATCTCGGAGGAGCTAGTGATTCACGCGGAGAGCGAATAGCTTTGCGGCCGCGGAATGCAGCGAGATGTGGGGGCTTGCCTCATTTGCGAGCTTGAGCTAGCAGCGAGGGTCTGCGAGCTTAGCTGTGAGTGTGGGTTTGTTTGCTTTCCTCTCCTTTTGTGCATGTGGATGGTTGTGGTGGCGTAGCTGGTGTGTTGATTCGTCGCTGTTCGTGAGTGAACCTGGGTTGTTATGTCACTCGACGGTGGTAAGCAGACGCCCAATCGCATGTCTCCCGCCCCTCCCCATCCCTCTGTGGCCCTGTGTGTGTGGTGCGGTCAGAGTTGAATCCTTCTGGTCACCCCTACGGGCAGCCTCAGGCCTCGATGATGCCCAACGGCCAGCCGCCTGAGGCCGTCTACTCGCAGCAGGCCACGCAGCAAGCACAGAGCCAGATGGCCGCTATGCAGCAGGCACAGGCGCAGATGGCTCCCCAGCAGCAGCAACAGCAGGTCGGTGTCGGGGGAGGGGGTGTTGGTGGCATGCAGCCTCAGCAACAGCAACAGCCACAGCAGATGGGCGGCGGGCCTGGGCAGATCCCGCCCGTCGAGGTCAAGCTGTTCGTGGGGCGTGTGCCGCGCACATACGACGAGAACACCCTCAAGCCAATCTTCGAGGAGTTCGGTCCCGTCACCGACTGCGCCATCATTCGCGACCGCGAATCACACACGCACAAGGGTGAGGGAGTGAGGGAGAGAGGGAGGGAGGGAGATCAGCTGAAATGAGATAGATCAGCTCATAGACGTGCCAGTGACCGAGTGAGAGACACGGGGAGTGCATCTGTGTTGTGTGTCGTGTCGTGTTTGGTGTGTTGTGTGGCATTGCAGGGTGTGCGTTTATCCGCATGACGTCACTCACCAAGGCCGACGCGGCTATCCGGGCCCTCAACAACACCAAAGTGCTCGACCAGGTGCGTAATGCACAACACGCGACAGTGTATATCACTGGCACTCGTGCGTGTGTGTGTGTTGGTGTCATGACAGTCGATGGGTCCGTTGACTGTCAAGTACGCTACGGGGGAGAACGAACGATTGGGTATGGGTAAGCAACCTGAACTACACAGACACTACACTCAACCACACACTACACATCACACGCAACCAGACAAGACAAGACACACAGACCCGGGCAGGGCAGACAGCACACACACATACACTTGGCGGCAGACAGGGGCACGAAAACCTGACAGACACCTGACTGCATGTGTGGGGGGAGGGGGGGGGCCAACTCACTCGTGGCGGTTGGTCTCTGTGTGTATGTGTGTGTAGGTTTACCGACCGACGGCAGTTGTCAGCCGGGCGTCGACCAGGCCAAACTGTTCGTGGGAAGCCTCCCCAAGACATGCTCGGAGGTACACACGGCAGGGCAGGGCAGGCAGCACACACACAAACACACCCTCATGTGCGTGTGACGTCGGTTCTGATTGATCAGGATGACATTCGTAACGTGTTTGCGCCCTTCGGTATGGTGGATGAGGTCTTCATCATGCGCGACGAGCGGAAAGAGTCGCGAGGTGAGTGAGTGAGAGGGGACACGACACACACACCCAACCCATGTCTGCACTGCACGTGTGTGGTGTGGTGTGGTGTGTATACAGGTTGTGCGTTTGTCAAGTTTGCGTACAAGGAGCAGGCCTTCTACGCCATCAACAACCTCAACCAAAAGTTCACCATGCCCGGCCACAACAAACCCATCGAAGTCAGATTCGGTAAGCACACGACACACGCTCCCCTCCCCGCCCACATGCAGCCAGCGACCCAGCCATAACATGTATCTGACCTGTGTTTGGTGGTTTGTCAGCTGAGAACCGCAAGGCTCAGGGCGGTGGTCAGGTGATGGGCGGCAGCCCCACTGACCAGTACAACCAGCCGGTAGGCCACACCGCCACACACACACAGACACACACACACACACTGATGGTTACCCACCGTGTGTGCCTGCGGTGATGATCAGCAAATGGGTGGCGGCATGGGTGGCGGCACTCCTCCCGGCCCCACTCAGAAGGGCAACTGGACGGAGTACTTCACGACCGACAACCGGCCCTACTACTACAACAGCCTCACGGGCACCACACAGTGGGACCGACCCCCCGAGATGGACAGACCTGAGCCTCCGGTTAGGACGCACACACACTCGGATGGATGCACCTTCACCTACACAACCACATCTGATGCGATGTGGGTGTCCGTATCATGTGTTGGGGGCAGATGGCTGGTGGCATGGGGGCTGGGATGGGGGGCATGGCGTCGGCTGGAAACCAATCGCACGGACCCCCTGGTACGCCACAACACACACCATCATGGGCGAAATGATTGTCAGGGCAGCATATGGACATGGCTCGTGTGCGATTCGTGTGCAGGGGCCAATATCTTCATATTCCATGTACGGCCATATGCCAAAGGCGCTTCCTCTCCTTGTGTCACTTACACAAACAGTACACAATACACGTTGTGTCACCGGCTGTGAGTGCAGGTCCCGAATGAGTGGACCGAGACTGACCTGCAGCACCACTTCAACCAGTATGGCCGCATCATCAGGTACCTGAAACGGAGAGACGCACAACCACCACACACCACAGTCTCCCACATCGATGTGTGTCTGTACCGTGTGTCAGTGCTCGTATCGCTACTGACAAGGCTACGGGTCGCAATCGTGGGTTCGGCTTCGTGAGTTTCGACCAGGTCCAGTGCGCCGTCAACGCCGTGCAGGCCATGAACGGCTTCCAAGTCGGAGGTACAATCCAACCAGCCAACAACCGTTACACGAACACACAAATGACCATTGCCGACTCCCTATCTGTGTGTGCGCCATGTGTGTCAGGTGGGAAGCGTTTGAAGGTGCAGATCAAGAAGGGCGAGGAGCAGCATGCGGCGGGCACGATGCCCACGGTGGCGCCCCTGGCCCAGACCATGACGCCCGCCCCCGCGGCCATGGGCGGCCCTCCCCAGGCCGCCATGGGCCACCCGGGCCCCATGATGGGCATGCCGGCACAGCACATGATGGCGCAGCAGATGGCGGGCATGCCTGCGGCGGCTGGCGGCGCGCCGGGCGGCTACCCGGCACCAGGTGCGTACAATCCCAATGCCTATGCGTATCCCTATGGGGGCACACAGATCAGACCTCAGTGAAGTGACCACATCGTACACCATGCAACACACATACATAGATAGACAGGCAGGCTAGGAAGGAACGAACGAAGAAAGGCCGTAAGTTACGTTACGTAGGTATGTGGGGGTGGGATGGGGCGGTGCGGGGCGGGTGTTTGTTGGTGGATTGTATGCTCGTGGTGGATGGATGGATGGTGGATGCAATCAGTGGGTTGTTTGCTATGGCCAACTGGACTGCTAATGTGGTGCGACGGGTGCAATGGCATGGATGGATGGATGCATGGATGGAGTGCATTGCTCGGAGGGAGGAAGGAGGGCTGGATGGAGCATCCATCGACTACGACAGACAAGACAGTATTTGGGTTACGGTGATGTTTTAAATTGGCTGGCTGGCTGCCTCATCGGTCGGCCGACCGTGGATGGGAAGGAGGACGGACCGTCTGTTTGTAGGATAGTGTCTGTACGATAACCAACACGTATGCCTGGATGAATGGATGGATGGATGGATGCTCCCCTCCCATTGGTGGATTGGATAGATCGATACCTACGCTACTGACGAGAGAGAGAGAGGCTGCGGCTTGCCTTACCTTCTACCTCCTCACTCACTCACTTGCCCTTTTCTCGTTTCTATGACCCATCTATTGGTTGGTGCGCCCTCTCCCTCGTCTTGTCCCGCCTCGTACTTTACCTCACTGACTAACTTCGCTCCGCTCTTGTGCAGGTCGGTAGATGGATGCAGACGCTGTGTGAGATGTCTGTCGAAGGAAGGAAGAAAACATGCCGCCAATCGCACCAAACACAAACACAATCCATCGCTCACTTGCTGCCGTGCGTCCGTGCGTCTGGTGGGTACATGGATGGACTGACCGAAGACCGCCACTCACTCCTTTGCCTGTCTGGCTGTTTGCATAGCGTGTGGGTGGGTGGGTGTATGTTTGGTTGTACGTGACGTGTTGTGCGAGCAAGCGAGCGACCGTTGGCGAGCGATTGGCGAGATTTTCCCCTGCTCACATATGTAGTGTGCACGGATGGATGGATGGATAAGTGGATAGCTGTGATTGTGAGTGACGTCACTGTGTATGTACCTATGTAAAGGGACAGCCAGCCAGGGGAGGGAGGGCCGGATGGGGTGGGTCATGAATGACACGGCGTGTATCGTTTTGTTTGCGTCAGCCAGTGGATGGATGGATGTGCTTGCTCGCTGTGGATGGATGGATGGGAAGGCAACTCAATACGACACACGAGACAGATTTTGTTGTTCGTGCGGCGTGGTGGTGGTGGTGGTGTTCATTCCTTCGTCTGTTGGTATCCCCAAGCCAGCTGAACGGAGCTGAATAATGCGAGAATGCGATGATGCGATCGATGCAGTGCTATCGTGCAGTGCAGTGGATGACATCTCATCAGATGAGTGAATGGGTGCGGGCGGACTGGCTGGGTGATGGATGGCTTACACGTCAAGTGAAGTGGTGGATCGATCGATATTCGCCACGCGTATGATCTTCTAACCTGACAGACAGACAGACAGACAGACAGACAGGGAGGCACACAGACAGACCGTACGGGCGCTTGCTGCTCACTTTTTCCGTTTTCAATGGGGCGGGCTGACGGGCAGGCGAGAACGGAGGTGCTTCTGTCGGCTCGGCTGGCTCGGCGACGAACGACGCGGCCGGTCCTCTGCTTAGACGCGCAAGACAGACACGCTTGCTCCATGCGTAGTGTGGCTACACTCACTCACTCACTCACTGTGATTCCATGCGTACACACATACACCCGTTCTTGCCTGTCCATTCGTCCACCCACCCACTTGTGTACAGCCTGCCGTCTCGCGTAGCTGCTCTCGTCTCCGTGTCACTCGCCTTCGTCTCGTGCCCTGCTGCATGGCATGCATGAGTGGATGGATGGTTCTGTTCGCCAGTCAGTCAGTCAGTCAAGTCAAGTCACGTGACTCACTCACTCACTCACTGCACCCACAAACAACCATCGATCCATCGCTGTGTTGTGTATGCGAGCATGTATGTATGTATATGAGTATGTACGTACACACGACATCACTCATGATGCCAGCCAGCCACAGTTTTGACCTTCGTACCTCCTCCCTCTACATAATGGAAGCGTCATTACGTGGTGGGTAGAAAGCGGCTGAGTGCATGGATGGATGGATACGTGGCATGGTGGTGGCTACACGCGGACTGGCCTTCGGTGGATTCATCGATGGATGGATGGATTGGGTACATCTCTCTCTGCTTGTCTGGTGTCGGTCTCCCCCTCTCTCGTGCTCTCCCTCTCTGTCCATGGAACTCTCTCTCTCTCTGTCTGTATGTGGCTCTGCGGCCCATTCATACACACTCATCACTCACTCACTCCCTCACGTGTGCCTGCTGTCCGCCTGTCTGCGTGCGTACCATACACCTATTTGGCTAGCGTTCATTCGTACTTACACGGGGCTGTACGTATGTGTGTGTGTATCGGAGCTGCTGCTCTGCTTTCATCGCGGAGCAGCAGTTTTGTAGTCAAGGGCATGACTGCCTGCCTGCCTGCCCGCCCGCCCATCACCGAGTGCAAGAGCGGAGGAAGAGAGCGAGCGAATGAACTACGACACACCGATCGATCGGTCGGTCGATCTGGACTAACGTGATATGCATAGCTGCGTATGTATGGTGTGGAGTGCTGTGTCAGAGGGTGGATGGATGTCCGTCACACACTGATCATCACACTCTGGATGTGACAGGACTTATGTGGATGCGGTGCGATGCAATGCGTTGCGTGCGTGCATGGCGTGGTGGTGTCGTGTGCGAAGCGTGGTGTGGTGGATGGAGTGAGTGTTTTGTACAGCGCATGCTCATGCATATATCTCGCGTCGTGGATATGGATGGAGTGATGGATAGATGGATGGAATGGTGCTCTCTTCGTTCGTTCGTTGGATCGTGGGTGGTATGTACACATACAATACACACGTACACTACACACGTGGCTGGCGGTGCTGTGGAGTGATGTGCTGCCCTCGATGACTGACGCGCACATATGTGGACGGATGGGTGTGGGTGGTGAATGGCGTGGTGTCTCTTCTGCATTCGGTGGCGTGTGCGGTCTTGGTCTTGCTCTCACACCCGGGATGTCTGGCTCTCTGTCTGTGTATGATGCTCTCGTGCTCTCGTGCTACATCCATTCCTTCACACCTCTTGGTTCGCTTGCGGTGGCTCGTGTCATGTCTACTTGGCTGGCTGGCTGGCTGGCTGGATGGATGGATGGATGGATGGCCTGTCTGTTTGCGTCTGCATCTGCCTGCCTGCCTCCTGTCTGCCTGCGTGCCTGCCGTGTGTAGCCTCTCTACATCCCTGCCGCAGAGTAGCACTCACTCACTCAGCTCACCTACCTCCCTGCCTACGCCTGTGCGTGCGTGCCATCCATACCATAACTCCCACGGTCGGCTGTATGCGTACACATACATACATATCAGTACAACATACGTACATACATACGTACACATGCGCGCTGAACTGAGTGACGCATGGACGCATGGACGGATGGCGCAACGGATGGATCGGATCGACAAGCAAGCAAGCGAGTGATCAGTCAGTGTGTCTATTTTTTCCGGTTGTCAACAAGCGAGAGAGACGGGGAGAGGGGAGGCGAGGGCAGGGAGGAGAGGAGAGCGTCTGTAAGGTCTTTTTCTCACGCACTCACTGACTGACTGGTCTTGACTGTCTGTCTGTCTGTCTGACTGGCCGGTTGCGAAGCTGTTTGGTGTTGTTTGAGTCAATGGATGGCAGAGAGAGGAGGGAAGCGATGCGAGAGCTGGGAGAGAGGAGAGCGTACAGTGTCTTTTTGTTTTGAACCCAGTGATAGGCCAGCTAGCTAGTCTCACCCAGCCCGCCCAGTCACTCACCTCATGCCATACACCCACCCACTCATTCACTCATATTCGTCACACGCATGCCCCAGCATTGCACACATCACATACACACACATGATGAATTGACGTCTCTGTCTTGTGTGTGTGATGGAATTGATGTGTGTCCCTCCTTCCCTCCCTCGTCCCCTCCTCCATCCCCGTGTGCGTGGTGTGGTCTGTGTAGGTGGCATGCAACATGCAGGTGTGCGATACGCTCCGTATTGATGGTCCATCCAGTGCTGTGATGCCGTGATGCATCTGCATACCTGTGGTGAGTGGATGGGTGGTGAAAGAGTGGCGTGCCATGCCTGCCTCCCTGCCAACAGACGATCCACGAATACATCTCATTGCGCTGCCGGCCGAGGACGTCCCCATGTGCGTCATGCTTGTGCTTGTGTGCATCTCTCCGTGCAGATGTGCATTGAGTGCGGGCGTGAGTGGCGTGGCATGGAGTGATTATCATGCAGTGGGTGCGGTCCTGATGAGCCATGGCGTGGCGTGGCGTGGCTTGGTGTCGTCGTCACGGATGGAGCCTCCTGTCTCGCTGTTGCTGTCAAGTCGCTGGGTGGTGTCCGCTTGCTTTCCTTTTAAGCATGAGTGAGTGAGTGAATCAGTGCCGTATCTGTCTGTCTGAAACACGACGAACAGAACATTCAATCTGGCTGAGTGTTGAGTGTGTCTGATTTGATACTGCCCTCCAACGGCCACACTCTGCTATACGCCAAAAGCTGAACGTGGACGTTGGGGGCTGATGTCAAATCAGACACACAAGGCACCGTCTGGATGAGAACAGCCGCCTGCCGCATTGTGTACTACTGGATTTTGAATCGCCTGCAAATGACGTGTCTACTGACGGTCACTTGACGACAGAGAGACAAGGCAGCAACATGGAAACCTGAAGGCACCCACAGCACCACACCACAATTAGCTAGCTGTTTCGCTGACCGGGGCTGTGACTTTTTTGTTACGACTTGACACGTTTGTTTGCGTGATCTTTCTAACCGATGGACGCCGACCAGCAAGACAGACAGACAGACAGAGGCCGGTATTCCGGTGTTTTGCTTTTAGTACCTGGCTGATAGATGTCTCACTCTCCTGGCTCACCTCTCCTTTTAAATGAATGTCTGGCTGGCCGGGTGGCTGCGGGGGGAGAGGGGACAGTGGCTGTGTGTAGACTACTGGCAGGTGAGGGCAGACAAGACGGACAGGTCACTCACTGGGTGGCTGCATGGCATGGCATGCGTAAACAGGCGTGTGTGTGTGTGTGTGTCCGTGTATGTGTGTATGTACGTACGGACCTTCTTACTTATTTGCATAACGAGCGAGCGACCCATACATCCCCACACAACAAACACATCATGACTGACAAGGTGCGTACATCTCGTACTGATGCATGCCATCATTCCCGCTCTGCTCCCACTTGCTTGCCTGCGTGTGCGTGTGTGCATGGTCGATGGCGATGTGGTGCTGCATGCGATGCGACTGCCTCATGCTGTGGTGACGTGATGATGTGGGATGATGGATTTTTGGATGCGTGCGTGTGTGCGTGTCGTGTGATGAGAAGCGGCGCACCCGGCGGCTCTCTTTTCTCCCCTCTCTTGTGCTCAATTCAGGAGGACCTGCCCGGGCTGATTTTGTGCCTGCCTGTGTGGTGTGAGTGAGTGAGTGCGTCGACCAGACAGAGGAATGAGAGTCTGCCTAATTTAGCCCTTGAAGGATTGGATGGATGGATGGATGGATGGATGCGTGTGTGTGCGTACGGTACGGCTGCGTGAATGCATGTATGTTGCTGGGCTGGTGTGATGTGATGCGATGATCGATGTCGGTGGCACCGCCACGCTGTCTGATGGTCACTCACTGCATGCATGCATGCATGCGTGACAAGACGATGAACCTATCTCCTGACTGACACTTGCCTTCAGCATCTTTGTCTAAAACTACTTACTCTCTTAAAAAGAAGGGAACGCGCGGCTCCCCGTTTCTACAACTGCGAGCTTAGCCCCATTTGCGAGCTGTTTGACTAATGGTTTTGTCTGAGGCGCGGCTTCTGTGTGCTCGGAGCACTTCAGCACCCACGAGGACATCTATTCTGCGGCACCTGGCTCTCTCGGCAGATCCCCCTTTCACCATCTCTCGCGTCACAGACCTGCACCACACGAGGAGGAGGGCGAGACGACTGAAGCATCGTCCTTGAGGTGGAGGCACGATCGTCGGGCTGGCTGCTGATGCTGTCATTCGGCGCTCGAATGAGCTGACTTTGGGGCGTCAAGGGCAGCTATGTACGGCAATCAGCCGCAGAGGCGTCCCCCTCTGAGTGGACCCAATGCTACCTTCCCGGGAGTCAGGCGTGACAACCGTGAGCATGCGGATGGCCTTCACGGCGCCAGACACCCGCCCACTGCCGCGAGTAGGACGACAGCCAGGCAGAGACAGGCAGGGAGGGCGAGGGGTGGGTGCGGGGGCGATGGATGACGCTCCTTCTGGGTGTCATAATGATGGTGTGTGTGTGGGGCGGGGGGTGGTGCAGGGCGTGGTCTCTCACCTCCGTCTGGCGTGAGGTGGCCGACCGACAGCCATGGGCATCCAGTGCAGTTCAGAGATCTCAAGCTCGACCAGCGAGAGATGCTCTGCCTCGCACTGCTGGGCAAACCCATGAGATGGTCAGTTGTAGCTATGACTGACTTCAGCATGATCGTGTGCATCCCCCTGTGCGTGTGCTCATGTGGATCAGGGAGAAAGACAAGGTGCGTGGCTTCCTTCGTCGCGTGTGGTGTGAGAATCCCGCCACGAGGAATGTGCCCTTCCCCGAGCTGCAGGACATCTTCATCGGCAGTAAGCCCATGGCCACCATCGGGTGCCGCACCCCCGTTGACAGAGAGAACATGATCACCGCATTCGGTAACAAGCCAAGGCGCGCCCAGGAGTACGTGGATGCGGCTGACGCCACCATGGAAGACAACCCCGTGATCAGCCTCGAGAGATTCCGGAACAAGCCCACTGGCGACAGGCCGTGGTGGGAACAGGGACAGCACTCGGGGCCGCCCAGCAGCAACCCACGCGACCAAGGGCCACCCAGCAATCCGCCCAGCAACCCGCCCCATCGCGCTGAGACCCCAAAGACCCCAATGACGCCTGCAGATAACAGGTGACACCGCACCAAGAGAGACGAGCAGGGTGAGGGGTGCTGCTTTCATCGATACTTTATTCGGTTCGTCTTGTGGCAGCCTTGTGAATGGTGTGAGCTCTCCTGCCCCTGCCCGTGTGGAGCCCATCCCGTCGCCCCAGGTGCCGCAGCTGCCCGGGCTCCCCAACCCCCGCCCACCTACCCGCTTTGCCCCCTTCCCAAGGCCACCTCGCCAGTCGCCGTGGGACCAACGGCCGTCAACGGTGGCAGATGCTGCTGCTACAGCTCCTCATACCGCTGCTGTGGTCGCCTCTACCACGGCCTCTGTGCAGAGTGCCCCTCCCGTCATGTCGGTGCCCGTTAGGGAGGGTCACGCGGGGGCGGAGAGAGCTAAGGAGGCAGTGGGGACTCCCAAGGCTGAATCGCCCGCGAAATCGATGAAAGAGGAAGGTGAGGACACGGATTGGATTCAGGGATGCACGATTTGCTCTGGTCTGAATGACTTCTGTGGTCGCATGTGACTGATATGTGATCAGGGACTGCAGATGTGATTGAGGAGCCGTGCGAGTGGCCGGCGAGCGCCAACATGATGGACGTGCCGCAGGACATCAAAACTCGGCTGTGTGTTGTCGTCAAAGGCTTCCCGAAAGAATGGTATCACACACACGTGGCACAACGCGCCGATATAAACATCCCTAGCATGTGTGTTGTGTATGTGTGTGTGTGTGGTGTGTGTATCAGGAACACTATCGCACTGGAGCGGTACATCATCGACACGTGCGCGCAGCACATGCGAGACCATCCAGAGGAGACGAGTGGCTGCAGAGTGCCCGAGATCGTCCACTGGTGGCACGAGCAGCACAAGAGCTTCGCAACGCTGTGCTGCAAGGACCACGAGAGCCGCAGGATCTTCGCCAAGCTCGACCATCTAGCGCCACCACCCGGCCTCCCTCAGCACACCATCCTCATCGAGTCTTGGCACGCTCCCCTCACCGACGAACACAAGCCGGACCTCTCTCCTAAGGTGGACCAGCAGCCCAAGCAGCGGCCCATCAGCCCGGCTGGTCTCCCACCAGAGCCAGAACGGTACGATGGCCGAGCCCTCAGTCTTCTGCCGGGCAACAGCAATACCGTCCTCAGTGCATCCTTCGCGAATCCCATCGATCGCCTGCTCACGCGGGATACGTCTCGTGGCGTCACGGACATCCGTGATCTGGTGACTCGGCTGACCGACCAGCTGCAGAGGACTGACGCGGGCGAGGGGACGGCGTACGTGAGGGACTTTCTGCGTCGGGCGCAGAATAACGACCCCTCCACGCTGCCCGCAGGACCACTCAACCAGGACAGCTTCCCCTTCGACCGCGTCTCATACCGAGACATCGATCAGCTGGAAGAGGCCACTGCTTGGGTACGACGCGGCCAGGCGCTGCGCGAGGAGCGCATTCGGCGGCCAGTGGAGGCGGCAAGGGGCGACTCAACCGCCACACTCCCCGAGCTGTCGGGTGCTAGCCCCACTGCGGCCGAGAGTGCTCATCCTGCGTCCAGCAAGGGCGTGGAGCAGCCGCCCGCCAAGGGCTTCGCCGGTGGTGTGAGTCTTCTGAAGAAGTCCAAGACCAAGTCCAAGTCGAAGCTAAAGCTGGTCAATGAGTCGGAGCCATCGCAGCCGACGTCCGCGCATCCTGAAGCTGAAGCGGCCGTCAGTCGACCAGGGGAGCCTCAGCGGAGTGCGAGCGACGCCAAGCCGAGCCGGTCCGGCCCCACTCCTGCCGTGCCTGAATCATCTCCCGGCGAGTCAGGGCCGCCCCACACCAACTCGCCCTCCATGCGCGACTTCCAGGAGCCTTCCGAGGCGGCTGTGCCCGCATCAGCGGGTGAGGATGCCAAGGGCAAGGGGCACAAGAAGAGGAAGCACCGCGACAAGGCTGCTGACAAGGGGGACGACGACAACAGGGACAGGGAGACGGGCAAGAGGCACAAGAAACAGCACAAGAAGAAGGCCAAGGCAAAGGAGGAGGATGCGCATGCGGGCGACAAGCGGCAGCGGGGGGACGTGAGAGCCGGCAACAATGATGGCGGTGACGATGAGGATGGCTCTCGCATCAACCGCCGAAATCGACGCCGCGTTGTCGATTCAGATGAAGACGACGACAGACGCCTCCCTGCCAAGGCAAACGGGACAGCTGCCGCGAAAGACAAGGTGGGCGAGAGAGGAAGGTAGAGGGAGAGACGCTTTGTAATGTGTGTCCATCCTGCATTGCTTTCTGCAGGCCTCCAGCCCGAATGACGACCTTGCTGACGTTTTCGGACACGACGAGGACGACGCGGCCCGCAATGGCGTGGAGGCCGGCGCCGTCCGCACAGCTACGTAAGGGTATGCATACACGGAGGCAAGCGCTGGGATGGGATCGATTGAATGCCTGCTGCCTTACATTAAAGGGCCGGCGGCGGGCAGCAGCGAGACCACCCCGATGGCAACAACCACCGCCGGCAGCAGCAACAGCAGGGCAGCGGTCAGCAGCAGCAGCCGCCACCATCTAATCGCCCAGCGGGTGCCCAAGGTGGTGGTGGCAGCTCGGGTGCAGGCGACGGTGGGGACAGGCCTCCAAGAGACGCCCGGGTGGCTGAAGAGGATCCGCAGCAGCTCAACCAGCGCATCAGAGAACTGAAGGCAGCACTCGAGGGAAAGACCCAGGAGGCCAAGCGGCTCAGGAGCGACAATGACACGCTGACCGCGTCGCTGAAGCAGTGGTCGTGCACGTTCTGCGCTGCAAGGGTAAGACAGAGAAGAGAAAGGCATGCCACCTTTTTCCCTCATATGTATGTTTTTTCCTCATCTGTTTCTCTGCTGCGCTGCAGGCGCTGAGTGCCGGTGCATCGTCGGCAGTGTTGCCTCCCGCGTGTGCTGCCAACTACCCGTGCGGTCACCTGCTGTGTCAGTCGTGTGTGGATGACCCACCCGATTCGTGCATGGCCTGTGCACAGGGTGGAGTGACAGACATGGACGTGGAAGCAATGTCGTTGCTGGGGCTGCGGGCGGACGGGACAATCAGATCATCCACAGGGGAGGAGGGAGTGAGTGAGTGAGTGAGTGAATGAGTGGATGGGCAAATGGGCGAATGAGCGAATGAATGATGAGACATTCAGACATGTTTGTATGTATGTCATGTGTATTTAACGTCCAATTATACGCACTCTCTTACGAGCGGTACACACACACGTTGCTCTGACTGCCACTGGAGAGTCTCTCTGACTGCCGCTGAGAAGGAAGACAATGAGAGTGCTGCTGTTGTTGCTCGTCTCGGCATGTGGCGTGACTGTTGCCACAGCGAATCACCTCATCCTGTCGCAAGCTGACATAACAGGCAGAGGTGAAATCCCCTTGTGTGAGTACGCGCAGCGCCTCGCCGTGGGACAGTCGTGTTTCAGCAACTGCAGAGGTCCCGATCACTCACAACCCCATGCTCCTCTTTGGATTGTGAGTGTCTGTGCGTGTGTGTGTGTGTTTTTGTGCAGCTTTCTGCGACCCTGGCGCCCTCAAGAGCGGCCTACGGTTTGCTGTGGACGCACAGCAGACGACCAAGAAGGGTTGTCCTCCACAGCAAGAGAGAGTCCTATGCACAGCGTAAGACATCAACACATGGCTTGGCTGCATCCGTGTCTCTCTCTTTCTCTCGTCTACTCTGCCTGTGTGTCTTTAGGATGGAAGCTTTTCAAGGCCCGGGCAAGATTTTGCTGTGTGAGGACTTGGCTCCCAAGTCGTGTGGCAGCTCGTGTGTCTGCTGGAGCACATGCACAGACCACAAGTGCAATGACAACGCACGTAAGAGACGACAACTAATGGCATCATCATCTCATTCAATGGCACGATGCTTGTGTCCCTTTTTGGTGATTGGCGGCTACCACTTCCGGACCTCCGCATCGTCTGTCACTCCACTTGGCTGCGGTGTCTTCCTTTTACTGCTCAGGTGGAAATGCATCGCGACCGCTGGCAGAGGTGCCGCGAAGAGTCTCAACGTCATGCGCCACACCGGTGCCTTCTACTCGGCAGCATTTGCGCTGACTGTCGTGCAAATCGCTGCGGGACTCTCTCTCTGAGCACGATTGTGACACTAACGACTGCGAGAGAGGAGGGAGGCATGATGCACAGTGAATGGAACTATTGATTGAAGCAAAAGGAAATCTGCGCATCTCTTGTCCACGCACACGCCCAAAGCGTCATAAGCCAACTCTTGAGACATATATGCGGTCGATTTCTGTGCATCACAAGCATTCAAATGTCCTCTTGCTTGGTGCGGGGCTCTGCGGCGACGCACACACACCAAACGGCGGCACCAAACGAGGCGGCGTCTCGTCACTCGTGTCTCCAGCATCCTGTCGAGACCTTAACACACACTGCACACATATATCAACACGACAAGAGCACACATGCATGAGACAAAAGGAGCAAGCGTGCTGTCACCGTGCTGACGGCCTTGCATTGGTGTCTCAGCTCGTCATCGGTGTAGATGAAGGGCTCCTCAGGCACTAAAGCACCCCAGAGCTCGCGCAGCATCCTGACCAGTGGAAGGATTCTCGTCATTCGCAGCCCGTGCTCGTTGCCTTTCCCCTCACACACCTGATCTTGACGTATATCTCGTTGGCCACCGATCTCGCTGGATTGTCCCACCTCGCGTGCGGCCCTCTCTGACGTGAAGGCATGCCATGAGTGTTCCGCTGCTGGCTCCCAAAAGGGGCCGGGAGGGAGACACTCGTGGCTTCGTCCATTTCCTCGACGTACCAGCATCGAGGGTGAGCCGCTGATGCGCCTGCTGTGTCCTCAGAGAAAGGGCCCTCCCATAGACCATAAGACCTGAGAATGTTGGTGGGGGAGAGGAGGGCCGAGACCTTCTCCTACACACACACACGCGCGCGCGCGCAGAGAGAGAGAGAGAGAGAGAGAGAGGTGTGTGTGTGTGTGTGCCTGCGTCTGTCAGCTTACAGTGATGATGGCCTTCATCCTGTTGGGCTCATGCAGCTCTCCGGGCATCAGCGACCGGAGGAGTGTGATCAAAGCCATGAAGAAGTGCTCCAGAGGATGCTGCCACTGCAAGCAAGGGAAGACGCAGATAGATGCATCTCTCTCTCTTCCTGTGTCACGCCTCACCTGTGAGTGCACAGCCCCGGGGTGGTAGAAGTACACCCGATTTGTTGGGTCCATCACCGCGGTCCAGGGGTGAGGCAGATCCATCAGCAAGAGGGGCCTCAGCAGCTGATACACCGCCTCGTCGTCCTGGTTGATTTCCTCAAGTGATGATGCCGCCGCGCTCTCCTTCCTCAGCTGAGAGGTGCGGTGACGGCCATGCTGTGCGGCGACAAGGAGACTTGTATCATGGTGATGTGTCAGCTGCCAACTTCGCGCTCACGCTGAGGCCCATTTGTGACGCATACACCTCAGGAATCATCCACCTGGAGACAGGAGTGCTCTCAGCCCCCTCTGGGAACGACACATCTACACCGCTACACACGCAAAGACGCAATTGTCAAGCAAGCTGCTCGATTGTTTTCTCATTGCCCACTTGTCCATATCGGCAAAGGGAGAATTGGACTCTTCTTCAGCAGCTTGCACTGGCACATCATTCTGTGGCTGTGGCGGTGGATGGTGGGTCGGCGAGTCCATCTCCTCTTCAGCAGCGGCCGGATACGTGGGCGGCATCGATGCGTTGGGGCTGCTGCTCTTGGCCGAAAGGTTGGCCCTCTTAGGGCTGCGAAACTCAGCCGAGCACACAGCTGTAAAGAAAAAGGGAACACAACATAGCCATGATTGAAGTTTGTGCTTTCTTCTACGGTCTGCGGACCTCTTAGTGCATGGATAGTGGCCTCCATCTTCTCGCCACTCATCTGAGTCTCTCTGTCTTGGCAGCCGGCGTCCTCTGGTGGATACTCATTGAGCAACCTGCAGTGTGTCCAGTGTGTCCCAAGGAAGGCGCACACTCACGCAATTATTTGCAGTACGTTTGTTGGTTCACCTGTATGCCAGCCTCCGGCAGTCAATCCTGCCGTCCTCATCGCACTGCATCTCCTCCTTGAGCATTGCCCTCCCCCCCTGCCCGACGCTGCTCCCTCCCTCCTCAGGCTGATCGATCACCCCCATCAGTCCATCCACATCCAGGAAACCACGTCCACTCTCCCGCCCCAGCCACTCCAACGCCCCCTGAAGCTCCTCTGGCGAAGGCAGCGACCGATTGGCATCGGCCATGAGAGCCTGTAGCAGCAGGGAGCAGAACGACGGGAAGTCCACCCTCTTTGGGGCTTCTGCAAAGGTAACACACACCGAAAACACACTTGGACTGCATCGAATGGTACCCATTCCTGTTTTGCCTGCAAGGATGTGTGTGACGTCTTGGTCTGAGAGGTTGCCATTGACCCGCAGCAAGACTGAGGCCTGCACACCGGTCAACCTCTCATCTTGGTCGTCGTCCAGCATACCGAACTCAGCCCTACATACAAACACAGCAGAAACCACCGCGAGAAGTGGCGAAATGGGGCTGGCAGATTCATCGGACCTGAGGCGCTCCAGGCCCCAGAAGTTCACGTGCTGCATTAGCTCTTCCACCCCACCACACCTGTCCTTCTCAACATCCATCGCGGCGATCCATCTGCGAGCTTAGCCAAATCTCTCTATACTCCACTTGCCCCCCCGCTCTGGAGGGTCGTGTTAAACGACGCGGGTGCCCGCCGCATTCAACGTGCTCCGTCCGCAGGGCCTGACGCGGCGTGGCTGCGCGGGGAGAAATGAAAATGCGCTCGGGGGGGAATCGGCTCACCCACACCACAGCTCAGTTGGGAAGGCGTGCAGCGGGAGCAAAGGAAGTCGCGGGTTCGGATCCCAAGGTGGAACCATATGCGAGCTGCGAGCTCAATAAACCCTTGACCCGAACCCTACTGTCCCAAGCAAGTGTGAGAACAAAAACCATGACGAGCAAGAGGGCGCTCACCCGCGACAGAGGGTGGCCCGCTGTCGACAACAGTGGCTGGATGGTGGGCTCACGTACGGTGTGGATCGGTGGGGAGGCCGAGCTCAAGACCGGCAGCGAGATTATGGAGAGATACAGGGATGTCCTTGTAGGAGGTTACCTGCGACGAGTGCGCGTCGGGACCATGAGGCACCAGAGCATCCAGCCCGACACGTACATGGACGAAAGAGGCCTTCGAGCTATTCGAGCGGAAGAGGCCTTCTTTCCCACTGCCAGGTCCCCAACCGGAAATCCGTGGAAGCTGGGGAGGATGGTCCACCAGCAGAGGAGGGCGAACGAGGAAGAGCCCGACGTCCTCAAGCGGCAGCCCGTGCCTGAGCATGGGATGAGGGTGCCTCTCATCCGCTCCAGCAACACTGCGAAGAGGGCGCGGCCGTACATCGACGGCCAGCCCGTCGCGAACGGACTCAGCCCCTATGACACGGCCATCGCCTTTCTTGGTAGTACGACAGCATCGGCAATGACCGAGGAGCAGCTCCGCACAATGCTGTGGCTCTACATCGACCGAGTAGTGGACGCTGGCCGCTCGAAGCATCAGAGGACGTTCTCGCGGTCAGTGGCACTATGTGAGGCCTTCCAGTGCGATCACGAGTGGAGAGTGCCGGATTCTATGGGGGGGGACGGCCAAATGAGCAGGTGCACACGAGAGAGGGAATCGCTGGAACAGACGTGGGTGTGCGTGTGGTTTGACTATGCGCGTGTCTGTGCCAGCAGGGCCGAGAAACGTCGACAGCTGTATGCGGAGCATTCCGAGGAGAAGCAGGCGGTTCGAAGGCGTCAGCTTCACCTGGACAGATACGAGGAGATAAAAAGTGAGGGTGTAGACGAATCTACGCGGGAGGCAGCAAGACGGTATCCGGGTGCGTTCGAGTGACTTTGGATATATTTGTTGTGGCAGTGTAGATGTGCATCTTGTGAAGCTCTCTGTATCTGACACCTTGATATATGTCTGGCTCACTTGTGGTCAGAGAGAAAAATCCAAACTTATGAGTTTACGTTAGGGCAGAACTGCTCGCGCAACGCGCGGGCGAACGCTAGTCTCGCAAAGGTGTATTCCTACAATGCGGCAGATCTGGAAGGAATTCGGGTGTTCCTGGATGCAGTCGGCATCCCCTTCCTCTGACGGCAATCGGCACGCAGACGGCTTTCCCACAGGATGTTCTCTCTGCTTTCTCAGCATTCGGATGAGTGGCGGTGCGCATCCAACGCGCTGCGGCTCATTGCGAGCGGCAAAGAGGCCATTCATCACAGCGGCCAGCTGCGAGAATTGCTCTCCAAGATCTCGCGATGCAAGGGCGCCTTTGTTGGCCACAACAAGCCCTTCAATGACCTGCCGTCAGTCTTCCGCCTCATCCCACCTCGGTGCACGGGCATTTTTCTCGAGAAGGCCTTGCCCGTTATGGCAAGAGAGGCTCTTGCTGTCCATCGCTGCTGGCCCGACGATGTGACCACCGGCACCATCGCAGTCACGGCCCGGCAATGTTTCGCCATCCTGTCGGCCGGCTTCTTCTGCCTCTTCAAGGGCGGCAAAGAGACCTCCTCATCCATCAACTTCACGGGCCTCGTCTCATCCACCCTACCCGATAGCGTGTGGAAGCTCTGCTGCTTCATGGTCTACTTCAACAGGTACTCTACTCCCACTGGAGTTGGAACCGACAGGAGATCTCCCTATATCATGTATCTCTCTTCTCAGAATGGCCGCATCGGTGAACAACAAGACGGCGGACGCGGACCGCACTGTGGTGTTCCAGCGGCTCAGCGTGCCTCCACAGCAGCTGCCCAAGAGCGCTGAATGGGCCAAGAATCACATGCCGCTGCTGGGGGTGGACGTAAAGAGCGCCGCTGCGCGGATTGAGGACTCGCCCTACCTGCAGGCCGACTTCGCGAATCGTGTCCTCGGCGGCGGCACGCTCGGGCGAGGTGAGAACGCACCAAGCACCCATGGCATGGACCATCTGTATCGTGCGTGTGCCCCTATGTATGTGTATCTGTAGGATGTGTTCAAGAGGAGATCCGTTTCGCCATCTCCCCCGAGCTCCTCGTGTCGCGTGCATTCATGGAGCCGCTCAAGGACAATGAGTCGGCCCTCATCGTGGGCGCCAAGCGCTTCTCATCGTTTACGGGTTACGCCCGTTCTTTCCGCTGCACCGGCCCCTATGACGACCAGACGCCCCTCGACAACCAAGGGTGGCTGCAGTCTTATGTAGTGGCGCTCGATGCGGTCGACTATGGGAAGATGCCTCATGGGAAGCAGCTGCAGTACACCGAGGGGTACATGCTCCGTGAGCTCAACAAGGCATATGTGGCTCTCACGGGATCGAACGGACTCGCCGGCGGCATGCCATTTGCCTCCGGTAAGCAAGGGGAGAAAACACGATCCACACCGTGCCACACTCACTCCTCTATATTGATCAGGAAACTGGGGGTGCGGTGTGTTTGAGGGCGACCCGCAGCTGAAGGCGCTACTACAGCTGATGGCGTGCAGCGTGGCCAACCGGGCCCTGCACTACTTCCCCATCGATGACGCCCGTGTGGCCGACCTCGCCCGTGTGGTCAACTGCATCCGGGAGCTTGAGTGGTCTGTGGGCAACCTGTGGACGTTTCTGGTCAGCGCCTCCAATGCCGGCCAGCTGCAACATCGCGGCGTATTCCGGGCGATCTTCGATGCCTATCGCCAGGCAAAAACTGATGCCCCTTCCACAAGCATTACATCGGCCGTCGAGTCCAGCAAGGAGGGCTCGTCGGAGCCCAACAAGGTCGACAGGGATGACAACAGCTCTTGGCCATCCTCCGACCCATCTACCGCCACCACAGCACAACACAAAGATCGTCGCGAGCCTGTGCCCGAGATACCCGACGAGCGGCCATCGCCTGCGGGTCCCCAGCACCACACGCCATCCACAGCAGCAGCCACCATGACAGACAGACCACAGCCCTCGCGCAATCCCTTTGTGCAGCCGCATCCGACACCCACCCCGCCATTCGCTCGGACGTCGTCTGTGGGTCGTGGTTCCCATTCGGTGGAGGTAGGGCACAGCCACAGCCACCATGTCGACTGCCGCACTCCCTACGGCCCTCCTCCTCCGTCGATCGACAACCTCAAGGGCATCAAGCGGATCCAGCTGGAGAATGTGAGCCGTCCCACCCACCCCATCCATCATCGTCTCTTCCGACACATGCATGAAAGTTGTGCCGTATTTGTTGTGTGTGGCAGGGGATCGAAGAGTGTCCAGGCTTCGGGCTCACCAAGTGGGACAACGCAGGTGGCCAAAATGGTGCGGAGAGTGTCGAGAAGGCCGTCCTTCAGAATGGACCTCAGATCACCAGGAATGGTAAGACAAGCAGGGCTGTGTGATGATCTGACATCCGCTCATCTCCCCTGCTCTCGCTTCTCAGATTCTCAGTTCGTGGTGCAGACTCAGGATGAGCAGACGGCACAGAATATGGTGGAGGGGGTGCAGGTGGATCAAGACAGCCCTCCGCCGAGGCCCTCGCGCCGTGCTCGCCGCGACATAAGCGACGAAAGACCGGTAAGGGGAGACACAGACAGGCAGCCATGGCCTGGCCTCATCCACCCCCCCGTTGCACGGTGCTGTCAGGGGATCCAGTGCATCCCTGGCTTCCGTCTTGGTGGTTCGTCAGGACACGGACGGTCCGCAGACCAACGAGGAGGAGACCTCGAAGCTGGGCAACAAACAACACCAACTGTATGTAAGCAGACACACGAACGATATTACATCATCTATGGATCGGATCGGGCAGCCGAGACGTATGCGGTGTCTTCTGCGTGTTGCAGCACACAAGACCCGTCGCTGGCGGAGGTGCGCGTCGAAGTGCTGGGGTGCGGTTGTCCGACAGATTCGGAAGGGCGTGCAGTGCCGCAGCCATCGGTACCGACCAATCCCATGTTTGTCCCCGTCTGGTCGACGAGCTATCAGGGACCACGAGAGGCTGATGATGCTCGTGTGACGCTGACGAACACCGAGGTACACTACACAGACACACACGGTGGGGATGCATGGGCATGCAAGAGCTTGTCGGTCAAAGGGAAAGGGCTGCTGTGGTGTCTGCTGTGGTGTGGTGGGGTGCGTTTCGTGTGCCTGTATTGTGAACAGGTTGCTGGGGATCTGCCTGACTATCCCTTTCTGAATGACAACGACTCGATACTGACGATGTATTACTGCTCTTAGCTGTGTGCATGGATGGATGGCGACCTGTCGGAGACACTTTCTTTCCCCCGCCCTTCCCTGCCGTGCTGCAGCTGACACGTCGCTTAAAGACTTCATTCATGACTCAATGAGTGCCTTCCTTCTTGACGACGAAGAAGGAAAGTGTTCATTCTCTTTGTTTGCATTGCATTCATCGACTCAGTGTGGCTGGCATCCACACAAGCGTCTGCGTGATGGTTTCGGTCCGCACATCCTCCCGCAACCGACCCAGCCATGAGTTTCTGCTTCTCATGGCTGAGAGGGTTGAAGGTTTCAATGAGAACCGAGACCCCCACACACGCAATGCAATGAGAAGGTAACACACACGGCAGCACTCGGATAATAGACACAGAAATCATCCATCCCTGGTCTCGATTCGATATCAATGCAATAATCCATTCGTTCCGTATTACGCACCTTTCACTCAGCTATCATCTCGAAAAAAAGCGTTCCATTGGCGGCTGCGACATGCGGCTGCTCCGCCGCACCCAGTTGCCCTCAGACGAACCCGCACCAGCCTTCTCGCAGCCCTGGCTGCTACCTGCATCCATTACGAACACACGCAACCAACAGACACACTCAACTCAGTAGGTGTGGTGTTTTCATGTCATGTCATAGAGACATGTGCGCTTGCTGACCGATGGACGGTGCGGCCAGTCTGCCCTTGTCAGCGTGGCTGCTGCTGTCACCACCCTCGTCTGATGCCCCCTCCCCCTGCCCCTCATCGTGCCGCCTCTTGGGCGGCGGCTTGAGCTCCTTCACCGGCACCATGGCACGCGGCGGCGACACGGCGAACCGGGGCGAGAGGGAGGACTTCTTGCCGCCGTCTTGTTGGTCCTTCTTGCGTTTCTTGGGGGGTGGCTTGTGGCTGGGATGGGCGTCACGGTCACGGCCGCCACCCTCGCCTTTGGCTTTGTCTTTATCTTTCTTCGTCTCAGTCTGTTTCCGTTTCTTGTGCTTCTTCTCCTTTTCCCTGCTCTCCTCGGACGATGGCGATGAGGGCTCCCCGTCGGCAGCTGTGTCCAGGTTGATGGGCAGCTTCGCCAGCCGGCTCTCCAGTAGCTGCTCCTCCTCCTCTGACGACGACTCGTCGCTGTCACTGTCGTCTCTCTCACGCCCGACGTCGTCTGCACCACCTCCCTCCTCCCTCTTGCTGTTGTTGCTCTCGCCTGGCTGTCCGCAGAGGTCGGGGATGGCCGGCTGTGCGCCCTTGGGCAGCACAATGGCCGCATCGACGTGCCGCCAGACGTGTGCCGACGCCGGGCAGTCGATCCAGTAAGGTATGAGTGTCATGTTGATGGAGGGACCCTCCTTGTTCTTGGGCGTGTCGCACGGCCGCGGCACCGTCCAGTCGTAACTCTCGTCGGGCGTGGCCGCCTGCTGGTTGGGTGCGTCGCGGGCGGGAGAGAGGGGCGAGGGGTGCAGCTCGTAGGGCAGCTTGTGCCGCACGTAGGAGGCCTTCAGCCGGTCATCGATGCCATTATCGACGAAGTAGAAGAGCTTCACAGATGGCCCGCTGAGAGAAGGAAAGAGAAAGAAGATTCCATGGATGGAGAGAATGCGTCACTGTCATGGCCACGTTCTGGCTCACTCACTTGTCGCGTCCCCCGCCGTCGCGGAAGACGTCCAGGATTACCGCATCGTACAGCTCGAGTGTGTTCTCCTCGTTGGCCACACACACGCACGCACCCACGTAGAGATCTGAGGCGTCCCTCTCCACCCCTGGCGGCGTGATGCGGAACACGCCCTCTGGCGGGTCGCGCACGGGCACTGAGCAGGGCAGGAACTGCTCACGCGTCAGCCACCTTGTCTGCATACACGTGACACAACAGATGCCTACAGCATGAGGGTGGAGGGGTCTGCTGCTGACTGACCTGTGCTGGTGCGTTGGCTGCGGTCCTGAATCGTATGTGTATGTTGGCGTGGTTTGCCTCGATGACCTTGGCGTCCCACCAGGCCGTGTAGGCCGTGGGAGCCGTCTTGTACGCATACTGCACAGCCGCACCTGACCCACACAGACACACAGAGACAAGGAGAACGTGCGCAGCGCAATGAGACAATCAATCGTGCTGTGGTCGTTTTCTCCCTCCCCATCCCCGTAAGTACGTACCAGCAGTGGCGGTGTTTTTGTCTTTGCCCATCCACCAGTCCCACGCACTCAGCTCTCTCACCAGAGCCACAGCAGCAGCTGCACTAGCAGCGGCCCCCTTGCCCGCCCCACCCCCACTCCCTGCTCCCCTCTTGCCACGGTACTTCTCCACACTCAAACTGCCCCGCACCATCCCACCGCCGTTGCTGCTGTAGTCCAGCACCATCGGCCGATAACGCACGGTCGCACCCTCGGGCTTCAGATGGGCTCGCAGGAAACCCACGCCTACTTGTGGCGATTCGTCGTCGCGGCCTGGAGGGCTCCGCCGACTTGCGATGCCCGGAAGCTGGAGAGAGGGGAGGGGGGCGGGGGGCACCTCGCGAGACCGGTATTTCCTCTTCTTCACCGGTTTGTCCTGCTGGTCGTCTGGAGCCGACGCAGCGCTTGCAGCACGGTCAGATGGAGGGGCGGCAGAAGGGGACGGTCCGCGCTTGGTGGCAGCCCTCGGCCTCTCAGCGGCCGCAGCAGCCGCCGGCTCGCCCTTACCCTCTCCCCGTTGCTCTCTCTCCCGCTGCTCGATTGGCGTGATGACCGGCTGGTTGCTGAAGAAGGCCGCGAGTGGGATGTGGGGGTTGCCCAGCCGGCAGGCCTCCAGTTGGCTTGTGAACTCTTGCTGCTCGTGCTGAGGCAGCTGCTGGAAGGCCTCCCATGACTTGCACACACGCTCGTGCAGCTGGTCGGGGGGGACGTTGGGGTCGCGGCGCTTGATCTCGCGACGACGTACTGATGTGAAGATGAGCTGAGGGGTGTACCTACAACAGGGAGGACAGGAAGGCGCGTGTTGCTCATTCATGTGTCCGTGTGGTCGTGTGTGCTGTGTGGTGTGGTGTCCCTCACCCACCCGTCGAATAGGTCCGCAGGCGGCGATGGCCCCCTCGCCCGCTTCTTCTTTTTGTTCTTGTCCTTGTCCTTGTCCCCGTCCCTGTCATCGTTGCGTCCCGTGCTCTCGCCCCCATCCACCGACATCTGCACCTCAGAACGGCCACCGTCGTCCTTCTCGCTCTCCCTCACACTCCCATCACCGCTGCCAGCCCTTCCATGACCCGCCGGGCTCTCCTCTTCTGACGCAGCCGGGCCCTTCTGCCCATCCTCGGTGCCCTTCTTGTCCTCTTTCTTGTCTCGGTTGGCCGTGTGAGTGTCTTGAGGTGGTTTGGCTGCCGGGCCCTTCTCGGGTGATGCAGGTGGAGTTGGCTCGCGGGGTGGCTCGGCTGGCAGAGGGGAAGGTGGCTTGGCTGGTGGTGGAGCGGGTGCGGCGGCGGGGGTCATGTCCTCGTCGAGCATGGCCTCGTCGTTGAGACACACCGCCGGGGCCACAGGTATTGCGGGAGGAGAGCGTGCCACCTGCTGGTCCTGCTGCTGCTGCTCCTCCTCCTGCTTGGCTTCTGTGTGGCTCTCCCCTCCACGCTGCTCGCCATCCTTTGCCTTCTTGTCGTCCCTGCACGGCGGTGACGCACCAGTGGCGGCTGCCGCTGGAGGCTCCTCGGTGGCTTTGGACTCCTCACGGCTCTTACCCTTCTCCTCACCTCGGGCTGGCGACGGCGGCTTAGTGGCGGCTGGGGTGGGCTCGTCTGGGCTCTCGACCTCGCCCACCTCTTCCTCCTCTCCTTGGCCATCGTCGCGTCGTGCTGGTGGTGGGTTGGCTGCGGCCTTGTCGGACGGACTGACATCCCTCCCCTCCTCCGTCTTGTTACATGTACTCGCAGATGGCTGCTGGTTGGGCGTCTGGTCGGCCAGCGACCCACCAGCTGGAAGACCCTCATCGCCCATGGGGGCCGCGTCCTCCTTGGCCTGCCTTGACTCATCCTTCTCGGCCATGCCTGTGTTGCATAGGTCTCCTCCGCGCTGCTCTGGGTCAGTCTGGCGAGGCTGGTCGCGAGGAGGATCGACAAGCTGCTCTGTCGCAGCCGGCCCCCCTTCTCTTCGCTGGTCGCTCTTCTCCTTGGTCGCCTGGTCGACAGCCGGTGGAGCGGGTGGGGGCGCTGGTGCTGCTGGTGCCGCTTCTGCTGGTGGCGGGGATGGGTCATCGGGTCGTGGTGGTGGTTGCGAGTCGCCCGGCGAGGGCGGCAACTCATCGGGCTCGTCAGGGAGGTCGTCCATTTGGTTCGGCTCTGGTGGCTCAGAGTCGTGCTTTGGCTCTTTGGGCTCCTCTCTCGCGCCGGCGGGGTCGCGGTGGGAGGCCTCACTGGGCGTCTGACACACCACCACCTGAAGAGAAGAAGAGGAAGAAGAAGAAGAAGAAGAAGAAGAGAACACACACACACACACACACACATACACGCAGGTCATCGGACGGCACCCTTTCTCTCTCTGGGTATGGTTTGTTTATGTGCTCACATCCTCAGGCAGTTCCTGTGGTCGCCTCTCGGTCTCCACAGCAGGCTGACGAGGCATCTTGTCCTCCTCTTTGTCCACCTCTACGTCATCCACCAGCCCCACAGGCAGCATCGGCTCGTCCGAGTCGCCCCTCACTCTGCCACCAGTGCCACTCTTCCGGCCGCGTGGCCGCTGACTCCCTCCTCCCCGGCCGCTGCGTGCTGTCGGCTGCGCTGGCGAAGGTGCCGGGGCAGCCTTGCGCGCCGCCCTTGGCCCACGAGCAGGTGCAGGTGCAGGTGCGTCATGGCCCTCGACAGAAGAGCTGATGAGCCGCAGGACATTGACGAGGACATCGGGGGAGGCCACCCCACTGCCTCTCTTGCCCTTGAGCGACTGCATGCGCGTGACGATCTGGTCGACCGTCAGGTGCCGCAGCTTGTCGAGCACGCTGCGCATGGTCGGTGTGTCCTCGGCACCCTCCGCCTCCTCGTCAGCCCCAGCCACCGTGTGCAGCAGCCGCTCGTCGCTCAGATCGGCGAAGCGTTTGACGCGCTTCTTGGTGGGCACCGAGGGGAATGCGGGAGGCGGGGGCGGCGGGGCCTCCAACTCGAAGGGGTCTGGCAGCTGCCTGCTGGGTGAGGTCTGCGCAAACGAGTCACTCTTGAAGGGCGGCATCTGCTGGTCTTCGGTTTGCTGCTGCTGCTCCTGTGTGTGCATCTCGGGCGGAACGAGGGCATGGCCTGCTGGCGACACATGGGGGGAGGCCGTGCCTGAGGAGAGAGAGGCACACAGGCAGAGGCGGACAGCCCAACACAAACCCATGCATCGCATCGATCAATGCTTGTGGGCTGGGCGAGATTCGTTTGTGCGGCTGACGTACGTATGATGATGTCTTCCAAGGAGAAGGGCGCCTCGCGCATAGGCAGGTCACCATAGTTATCCTTGAAGGCTCGGTCACCGCTGGTGGCCAGCGTGAATTCATGATCACCGCCACCTGCACCACACACAAGTTAGTTGACACAGACAACACTCTGCCTGTTCTCTCTGCTTGATGTGCCAGCTCACCCACCATTGGCAGGGCAGCGACTGGATGTGCCTTCAACACCACTGCTCAGCGCCCCACAGGCGGAGCAGAACACCGTCAGTGTGTCCATCGTTAGTTAAGTCCCAACTAGCCGCCAGTCACCTCACTGTGGCCTGTTGACTCATCGGCTGAGCTGAAGTGTCGCACCATCTTGAGTGCGACTTTCTTGATCATCAGATCTACATCTAAGGGCCTGGAAACCGACAGCCCAGCCTGTGTTTGGATCCCCGGAAAAAGGCAAGCTCGTGTGTGAGCGCGCAAAGAGGGAGGAGGAAAGGACCACACGGTCGGCTTCAAGCTGCCGCCATCGGAGTTGTTAAGTTTTTGAGCAGAGCGGAGAAGTGGGCTGCGTCGCGCTGGTTGTAGCTGTGCAGTGAGGGCATGGATGCGTCGTCGCCGCTGCCCAAGACGGTGCACTACAAGCTGGTGCTGCTGGGAGATGCGTCAGTGGGCAAGAGTTGCTTGGTGGTGCGGTTCGCCAAGGACGAATTCTATGAGTATCAAGAACCGACCATCGGAGGTGAGATGAGTATACAGAGGCAAAGGAGGAGAGATGCATACACACTATGTATGCTGTGCGTTCTCCATGATTTGCTTTCTCTGTGTGCAGCTGCCTTCATGACTCAGTCAGTGACGTTGGGTGACGAGATAGTCAAGTTCGAGATATGGGACACTGCAGGGTAGGGTACGCAAGGCCAGCGGGCGGCAGGCAGGCAGGCAGAGGCCGCAGAAATGCCGCCAGCGCGTGTTGCACTCCCGCCCTGCATGCGTTGTTTTGTTAATTGTGTTGATGGTTTGTTGGTTGGTGCAGTCAGGAGAGGTACCGCAGTTTGGCGCCCATGTACTACCGCGGGGCGGCGGCGGCGGTGGTGGTGTATGACATCACCAACAAGGAGTCGTTCGACGGCGCAAAGTCATGGATCAACGAACTCAAAGCCGTGCTCCCATCAGATGTCGTCATCGGTATGTATGACGTTGATTGGCATGCCAATCGTATCCTACACTCCCAGACAGACAGACAGACAGGCAGGGAATTCACTGCACGGAATGTCTGTGTCAATCCACCAGCGTTGACAGGCAACAAGATAGATTTGGAGGCCAGCAGGTGTGTGAGCACCGAGCTGGCCGAGGGGTATGCAGAAGACAACGCCCTGCTGTTCAAGGTCAGCTGATGAGTCAGGGAGGGACGGATGGATGGATGGATGGACGCATCTGGTGTTGTGTTGTGTTGTTTCCTTCATCTCTCTCAGGAGACGTCAGCCAAGACAGGCGAGGGCGTGAGGGAGCTTTTTGACGAAATAGGTCTGTCCGTGGGGTCGGTCGCTCGATGCGATGAACACTCAACACAACACAGACAGTCTGCTCTGTGGAGCCTTCCTCGCTCACTGCGTTTCTTTGTCCCTCTGTGCATTGCAGCGCGCAAGTTGCCCAAGAAGTCCCAGGACTCTGACGCTGGCGGCTTTCAGGTCAGGCACTGCACTGCACTCACACGCTTCCACATGGCATGGGAGTCAATCAATGAAGACCTCTTATGTATGATGTGCGTCAGGTATCGAGCAACCAGAAGGCCTCCAGCTGGTCCACCGGCTCGTGTGCGTGCTGAGCTGATCGATTGCGCGATCCACCGACCGACCGACCGACCGACCGGCCGGCCGATCGGCCCCGATGGATGGATGGATGTGTTGCTGCTGCCTGCTACATCTATCTAGAGATAGGCAGGGGGCGGTCTGTATCCTAGCTGACATACATACATACATACATGTGTTGTTCTCTATGTATGTGTGTATGTCCCTCCCTCCACCATTCATTCCATTGATCGGAACGCTGGATGGAGGGATGGATTGAGGGACGCGTGTACAGACAGACGGATGGACGGATGTGATGCGACTAGACAGACAGGCGGATGGATTGACAAGAAAGAACATGGCCGTGTGTGTCCGCATGGCTGTGTGTGTCCCGTCCCGTCCCGTGTGAGTCAATGAAATGAGTGGTACCGTTTGTTTCCTTTTTCGATTGAATGAATGTGATTTGTCTTCTGAATGAGCGCCCGCAGTCATAGTATATCTTCAACATCACCGACTGAGTCGTCACGGTGCGATCCCTCACCTCCCTTCTCTCAAGAAACCTGCTGCGGCTCGCGGTGGCACTGCCCCATCTGATCACCACCCGGACCGTGCATGTGGCTCGGGCTGATGCTCAGATGGGACAGCCACGCGGCGAGCAAGAGCAGGAGATCGAGAAAGCGGGAGGCCAGTGAGGGGCTTAAATCACTCAATCAGGGAACGAACGACCACCAACCCAGAAACTCCTCGCACACTCGAAGCTCACTCGCAGAGACACACGACACGACACATGACGGCCGCAAACGGCGGAAAGCATCGCATGGCGTCGCATCGGTGGTGTTGAAATATCAATGGGCATCACGTCAGGCACGAGGGGCGAGAAAGGCCGTGTGGCAAACGACGAAAGAAAGGCTCGCCATCGACACACACATCCAGCACGCAGCAGACAGCAGAGGTTGTTCCTCCAATGGAGGAACAAAGCAAGCGGCTACAGAATGTGATGAAGAGAGAAGAGCGGAAGAGGGTTACGATGCCTGGCCGCCGCCGCCACCGCCGGGCATCCCGAGGTTGAAGAGGATGTTCTGACCGCTCGGCACGTACCTAACACAAGACAAGACAACACATGACACGCCACACATGACGGCGGTGGTCGACACGTAGTGCATTTGTGGGAGGTATATGTGGTGTGTGCCGCTTACATGACGTTTCTTGATTTGGCGAGTGTCTCTGCGATGTCCTTTGCGGTGTCGATCCGTCGCACCTCAATCAGACCCGTACCGTGCTCCTTCAGAGCCTTCGATATCTGCACACACAACGCACACAGCACAGGGTCACAGAGAGAAATGACCAACATGGGTGTGTCAGTCAGTCAGTGATGATTGTGGTGCGTACCATTTCTGCAGCCTCTGCCTCTCCCTCTGCCCTGACGACGGCCGCAAGTCTCTCCTGCTCGGCCTTGGCCACGATGAACTTGACGCGCTCCGCCTCCTGCTCAGCTGCACACACACACACACACACACACGCACACGCACACACAGAGAGAGGGTGAGATGTGTGGGACCATATCAAAGGAATCAAAGGACGCCGTCACTCACCAACTTGTTTCTCCTCGATGGCCTTTGAAAACTCCTTGCCGTAACTCAGGTGGGTCTGCATACACCACACCAGACACACACAATTGATTGATGCTCATGGCAGCTTGGCTGCCCGTGTGTTTGTCTGCTCACGATAGCGACGTCGTCGAGGATGATGTCAAAAGCCTTGGCTCTCTCGGTGATGGCGTCACGCACGTCGCGGGAGACCTTGTCTCGCTGAGTCAGCAGAGACTCCGCATTGTACTGAGCCTGCAGTGCAGCAGTGCAGCAGTGCGACCACACACACACACACACACGCACACACCAATGCACGTTGACGCACGTAACAGGCGGCTTTGTGTGGTTGGTCTGTGCAAGGATGGATGGCTGCGCTGCGTACCACGACAGCCTTGAGGATCTCATTGCCGATGGAGAGGAGCACACGCTCGTCATAGTCGGGGCCGAGCGTCTTGTGCAGCACGGGCAGACGGTCTGAGGGAGATGGGCACGCAGCGGGGCGGATGTGATCACATGCAGACGGGATGGGTGTGCTGTGTTGCTGCGTGGCTGACCAACAAGAGGGCGGAAGAGCAGCCTCAGACTCAAGCTGACCGTCTGCAGATCTGCACACACACACACACACACACATTCAGAGGACTGACGCCGTGCATCACTGCAGTGTGGCCAGCTCACCCTTTGTTCCAGTGGTGGTCGAGATGACCTTCGGTCGCACTCTGATGTCATAGATGAACGGCACCTGAACCACAGACACCGACAGACAAGGAGATCACGCTCGCCGACAGGAAGCCACAGGGCGGTCTGCACTGCATGTGGGTCGCTCACCTGGAACCACGGTATTTTGAAGTGAGTGCCCTCGCCGGTCACTTTGTTGGACACACCACCGAACCGGTTGAACATGACACACCGCTCACCACCATCAACTGCACTCACACACGCACAAGGATGAGGTCGCCTGTTGTAGCCAGATCTGTCTGTCTGTCTCTTGTACATCTTGTACCTACCATTATACAGACAAAAGTAAGGGATCAGTCCGAGGCTCCCTGCCGCCAGCCCCAGCCGCGCAGTGTTCGTCAGCACCTTCTCAGCCATCACACAACCACCCTTCTCAACCACTCACGCGTGGCGGATGCACCGGGAACGAATCGTTGCTGCAGCCCCCCGTTGACAGGCCACTGAGGGCGCCTGGCGTCAAGCGGCAAGCATGTGCCGAACCGCCAGATCTGTCGCCTGATGAGAAGCTCGCAGTGGAAGGGAAAGGAAAACTGACGAGCCAAGCGCTGCTCGTCCATCGAATATCTGGCTTCTCATAGTCTGTCCGCCACAGAGTAGTGACCGTCCTGTGGATAAGTGCGTCGCGAGGCGAGAGGAGGAGAACGTCATCCGGGTGGCTTCGAGTGGGTGGTATCGATGAGTAGCTGCT
Organism: Vitrella brassicaformis; assembly: GCA_001179505.1. NCBI lineage: Eukaryota > Vitrellaceae > Vitrella > Vitrella brassicaformis. Next base: position 33,259 of record CDMY01000298.1, on the reverse strand, counting down.
ACGTGTTGTCGTGCGCCTTCAACCAGGACAGCTCGTGCTTCGTCTGCGGCACCACGCGAGGCTTCCGAGTCTACACGTGTGAGCCGCTCCACGAGTTCTCGAGGAGGGAAGATGGAGCCATGCAGACCAACGGAGGGGTGACTCGCAGCCACACGCCACACGCACACACACACACACACACACCAAAACACACGCCTTCATCACTCTCTTTGCCTGTCTGTCTGTCTGACTTGTCTACAGAACCGGGGTCATTCTCGCGACCAGCGTGAGTCGCCGGCCATCGCCCTGGCGGGCATGCTGTACCGCACCAACATCTTTGCCCTCGTGAGTGCGTGTGAGCCGCGGAAGGTCAAGATATGGGACGACCAGAAGGGCGAGTTCGTGGGCGAGCTGCGGTCACGCGCTGAGATCAAGGGCGTCTGCCTCACACGGGACATCATCGCACTCGTCACCGAATACGCTGTACGCACCGGACGGACAACGCAACACAAACACGAACACAAACCCCACACGATGCGTCCTGTGTGCCAACCAACCAACAGGTGTATGTGTATGCGTGTGACCCTCTGCAAGTGATCGACCACATCCAGACGGGCGCCAACCCCCGCGGCCTCTGCGCCATCGCTCCCCAGCCCGACCCACACACCAACGCATGGCGACTCGCCTGCCCCGCCGTCGCCTGTGGGGCGGTGAGGGTGCAGAACGGGCCGCCGGAGATCGGCGGTGGGCAGACGTCCCTCATGATGGCTGCCGTGCCGCCACACAACGGCAGCCACGCCTTCCAGGCGCACCAGACGCCCCTCGCCGCCATCGCCTTCAACCAGGAGGGATCACTGATCGCCACGGCCTCTGAGACCGGTCAGTGGCTGTGCCGTGCCGTGCGCCAGAGGAGAGGAAACGCACTTACACACACATCACATCACATCACATCACGTGTTGTGTACTGTGCGATGTGGCAGGTACGGTGGTTCGCGTGTTCTCAGCCACTGATGGGCAGCTGTATCACGAGCTGCGCCGCGGCACCCAGAGCAGCCTGATCAGCTGCCTCTCCTTCCGGCCCGACTCGCAGTACCTGGCCGTGGCGTCCTCCTCCCCCACCATCCACATTTTTAAGCTCGTCGTCAACCCCTCCAACCCAAACCCCTCCCAGCCCCTGCCCCCACACACCCACATCGCATCGCTACCCCGACCCTCAAACCCATCCATCCCCAACCCCCCATCGTCTGCGGAGTCGTCGCCATACATGAACCCCTCGCACTCGTCCTCGACAGATGGATCGATGGAGGGCGGTGCTGGTGTTGGTGGTGGTGTTGGTGGCGGTGTTGGGCAGCCGATGCCCATCCCGCCCTCCCCCTCCCCCTCGCCAGTCGTCAACCCGCCCCAGCCAATGTCCACCAGCAACGGCGAGTCACCGTCGATGCAGCACGCCATGCCACCAGGGTCACCTCCCGGCAGTGGTGGGGGCGAGAGGGCAGCGGGAGGGGTCAGTGGAGGTGGAGGTGGGGGTGGCAACGTGCCAGGTTCCCCGGGGTATGGCGGCTTGGGTCACTGGGGTGGCGGTGCGGGTCAGGGTCTGAATTCGACGCTGCAGATGGGGCGGGAGGCGCTGCCGGCCGCTGTGACGGCCGTCATGAACACGGGCGTCGAGGTCGTTTCGGATGTCCTCAAGGTGGGCAGGCAAGATCCGCAAGACACCACGACCACATCTACACCGGTCGTCATCTTTCTCTGATCTGTTTGTCTCAATTCGGTGTCAGGGTGTGCTGCCTCGCTACTTCAGCGCCGCCCGGAGCTTCGCGCAGTTTCACATCCCGTCCGACCACCTGGCGAGCGACGTGCGGCTGCCCAACATGTCCTCGCTCGTGGGGCCCCTGTGTGCCTTCGCCGGTGCGCACTCCAACCACCTCTATGTGCTGCACCACAATGGGGTATTCTACGAGTGCCGGTTTGACCCCAACCTCGGCAATGAGTGCACGCTCCTCAACGTCACCACCTGGTTCGCGCCGAGACCTGACTTCCGGATACAGGTGAGATCCGTGTGTGGGGGCGTATGCGCGAGCAATGTTTATGTGTGTGTGCGCCCCTGTTTGTGGTGTGTGCAGTCTGCTCTCAAGACGGAGACATTGCGGTCGGAGCTAGAGGGCGGGCACGCCGGCGATGAGTGGCAGATCCTCTGACATACGTGGCATGGATGACACACACATGGATGGATGGATGGGTTACTTTTGGGTCAACCAGTGACGGAGGAAGCCTTTTTCGTGATTTCCGGGCAGGCAGGCAGGCAGGCCATTTTCACAGCAGCGCTTTTATCACGGCAGCGCGCGGATGCCCCGCCCCGCCACGGCCACGCACCCAGAGAGAATGTGTGCGTATGTATTGGATGGACACGTCTTTGTATGTCCGGACGTCTTTCTGGCTGGATGTGTAACACACGAGACCGATCGCACGAAGGGGGTGCTAATGCAGTGTGTGTATGTGTGTATGGCCATCTGCTGCTCCCGCGCACACATCGGTCTCTAAGTTGCCGGGGATTCACGTCTGATGCCTGTCCGATCCAGTGGTCATGCGACACACGTGGAGTGCCGGCATGAGGGAGGCCGATGTGGGTGCGGCGGGCAGCAAACAGTGCACGGTGGCAGAAGAGAGCAAGAGCACGTGTGTTGGTCGTCTCGTATTGTCCTGTGTGTCTTGTACCCTCTTATGTGTAATACCCACTTACCTGGTTGATGGGTTACTTGCTGCTTTGGCTAAGCCCCAACTGTTGCTGCCTTGTTTCCACTGCGTACGGTGACGGCGAATTGTGAGGGTTGATTGATTCTCGCGTTTCTCCGTTTCTGTCTGTGGTGGGAGCAAGGCAGGAACAGCCGGCTGGCTGCCTGGCCGACAATACAACACTGTACGCGTAGATGACGGCACGGATACACACACACACACAATCCCACGTTGCGTTGCGTCTTCCAGTGAGCCTTGTCCACCTCAGTGCTCATAGCCCGACCGGACGGGACGATACGAAAATGCACACTTCATTGAAGTGTATGTTGCCGTGACGGCGGTCGTGCGATAAGCGCTGAGGATGGATGGATGGATGGACGGACAGCAAGAGACGATTCGTGTTTGAGAGGCGCGTGGATGCGATGACTTGGGCTTCGTACTGAGTGTCACTGTGTGTACCATAAGATAGAGGGAGGGAGGGGTGCACCGAGCCGACTGTTGCTGTTGTGGTCTGCTATGGGGAGGTGTGCTGGCTGTGATATCTGCTCGAGTGAAATTCCTGTCTGTGTGCCTGGCCGTATGTATCGTCATCCGGAACGGCAAACCATCATTCATCCAGTAGCCACACACGCACGCACGCACGCAAACGCAGACCGTCATCGCACCAACACCCGCACATGATCCATCTGTCAGTCTGTCAGTCTGTCTCCGTCTACGGCTACCCCCAATCCATCCATCCATCCATCCATCGCCCCCTCTCTCGTCTCTGAGCTATCTACCTGTGCTGCTGTCCCCCTCCGCCCCCTCCGCGGGCCGCCCTGGCAGCGCGCATGCGTCTGTCGCGCTCCGCCCTGGCCTGCTTCTCCTTCTCGATGGCGTGCATGACGGCACGCAGCGTGTCGGCCACACGAGGGTCCTCACCACCGGCCATGTCGCTGAACCACGGGTGGTCCAGGGCGTCGGCCGCCGAGATGCGCTGCTGGGGGTCGTACTGCAACATCCTGATGAACAGATGGATGGAGGGGAATGGGTGTTGCGTGATGTGGTGTCTCTATGTGTGTGTGTGTGGTGTTGCCTGTAGATGAGGTCAACGCCGGGGGTGTCCATGTTGGTGAGTTTCTCGCGCAGCCGATCCTGACCACACGCAGGCCACTTGGGAAACGTCAACTGACCACAAAACACACGAGCAGCAGCAGCAGACAGAGTGGGAGACACGCTGAGAGAAGGTATATGGCTGGTCGTTGGATGGCAATCAGACCTTCCAGTGTTTGATCTTGCCCTCCTCGCCCAGCTCGGGCCACACACGGTCGTCAGGGGTACCTGCACACACGGAAAGGATGACATCGGGCTGGCCTGGCCATGGTTCCCCTGCCCTCACCCACCACACCTAGAGTTTTGAATATTTTGAAGAGCGTGTCTATCTCGGAGTCGCCCGGGAAGAGAGCCGTCCCCTGGGCCATCTCGGCGATGATGCACCCCACCGACCACATGTCCACACCCAACGAATACACCTAACACAGACATGGACACATGGACACACACAAATGTACGCGTGTGTCAAGGCAGCCGGGGCAGCCCAGGCCCCACTTTTATATGTGTGTGTGCTGACCGCTTTGCCGAGTAGTATTTCGGGTGCTCTGTACCAGAGTGTGATGACCTCGGTGGTGATGTTGTCCACCGGCATCTCAAACGCACGCGCCAAACCGAAGTCGGCCACCTTCAACTCACCCGAACGACCTATCAGCAGGTTCTGCGGCTTCAAATCGCTGCACACAAAGTTTGTGCATCCATCCACAGCACACCAAACAAGACAAGACAACACAATCATGCGTCTGCTGTGGCCTTGTGGGTGTGTCTGGTGTTGGTCTGTGTGCGGACCGGTGGAGGATTTTGCGTTTGTGGCAGTAGGCCATGCCCTCGAGCAGCTGTCTGGCGTAGCTCTTGAGGAGTTTGCCGCTCATGTAGGTCGGCATCCCCACCGACGCCAAACCCTTCATCAACTTCTTCACATCCAAATCCTGAACACTCCACACACGTCGGCCCATCACACACACATTGCAACGGAGAGACCAATGCGATGCAATGCGTGTGTGTCGACTGTCCTTACGACGAACTCGAAGACTAGGTAGATCTGTGCGGTGGCGCCGGCGACGACTTCCTTGAGATTGACCAGGGCGGGGTGCTGCAGCTCCATGAGAATGCTGCACTCCCGCACCGCCGTCCCCGGCACGCCCTCCTCCTCGCTCTCCAAACGCATCTTCTTGATGGCCACCACCTCGCCCGTCGTCCGCTCTACTGCACGCCACACCACGCCATAGGTGCCCTCGCCCACCACCTCCACCCGACGATACTTCTCGTCCGTCGCCTCGGGCTCCATGGTGGGGCTGGCTCCAACACCACGACCCCGCCCATACCGGGAGGAGGCAGCAGTGGTCGTCATGGCGGCGACGATGGGCGTTTCCTCACGTCATTGGATTTCGCCTCCAGGAATTTACAGATGCGAGCTTGGCAAAGGCCTTTCCCAACCCTGCTGGGGGCACCTCACTCCACCCCTGGAGTGCGTGTCGACGTCGCTGAAGCTTTCCTCGCTCTGCTGATGGCCTCCCGCATCGCATACTGCTGAAATCTGCTCATCGGTAAGGGGCTACACCGCTCGCGGGGGGTGAAGAGGCGAGGCAAGACCATAGGAACACGCGAATCTCTGGCAGCGAGTCAGTCATTGCTCTATGGGTGCGGTGCGTGCAGATGTTTCCCTTTTTTGGCTTCAGTCCGTCGGCGGGCACTAGGCCGAGCGGTCAGGGAGCCCAGGGCGCTTCGTCCACCAACGGCGCTCAACCACTTGCACCGGCGGCTGATGCAGAGGCTGATGGTGGCGCTGCGGGTGGTGGTGAGGCGGTGAGGTACCCGAGGCTACCCGATGACGTGTGGGAGTTCATTGATGGGCTGCGTGAGGAGGATGTACCAGGTACGCAGCCGCACCGCGTCTGATGACGTCTGTGCGGCTGCGATGATGTCTTCCCTCTTGTCTGGCTTTGTTTGTGTGCAGAGTTCTTGCCAACCTGCCCCATCACGTTGGGTGTGCCCCGCCAGCCTGTTCAGAGCCCCACCTCTCAGACCACATACGAGTACCACGCCATCTGCGACCACCTCGACCACGTAAGCAGTGGTCAGGCAGGCAGGCAGTGACCGACCAACGGACACACCACACCACACCACACGACACCACACCCCGCAACTCTTCTCCCTCTTGCTTTGATCGACAGAGCGACCGCAGCCCGAGCAGCGACAAGCGACTGACTAAGGCCGACCTCGTCCCCGACCGCTCTGCCCTCAGGGTCATCGAGGGCTGGGCGCGGGACCAGATGCAGAAGGACCAGAACAAGAGGGGCAGCCCGCCGGGCGGCGATGGGGCGTCGAAGCGCCCGAAGGTCGAGAGGGGTCGTGGTGCATCAGCAGGGGCAGCAGCAGCAGCTGCTGGTCATGCCGGTGGTGGGGAAGGTGAGGCACGGAAGGTGATAGATTTGGCTGACGATGACCATGACGATGACGAGGTGATGGTGACGGGCGTCGTCCTGGGGCGCCCTCCAGCGGGCCTTCTTAACGCGGTGAGTCGGGTCAAGTGCATGCGCGCCAATACATGCATGTGCCAGTGATGCCTTCCGTACTGTGTGGTCCTCTGACAGGTCAACGAGACGGTGCTGACGAACATGATGCAGTGGTTTGGCGAGCTACAGGCCCACACCGAGCCGTCCGATGAGCAGGTCAGGCAGTCAGGCATGCACACCAATACATGACAATGGTGACAAAGGGTGGGTGGGTGGATGTGTGGACGTCTGCTGGGAACGGTTCTCTGGCTTGCGTGATTTGATAAGGTCAAGGAGTTGAAGCAGGTGTTGTCTGGGAGCATACGTGTGGAGCGCTTCTTCCGCAAATGGGTGTGCTTGTCCGTGCCGCCCGACGGCGAGGCACAAAACGGTAAGGAGATGGATGGATGGGCTGGATGGGTGGAGGCGCCCGAGAGCAGCATTGCGTTGCTGTGCAGACGATACCTACTCGCGTGTTCGCAATGGCACATTCAAGACGGCTGTGTCGGCCATCCTGCGGGTGAGCGGAGGGGGACACCGACAGACGGATCCATCCGTCCATCCATCCCTTTCTTTTGTCTGTTGCAGGAACTCTTCCCTTGCACGACCTGAAGCATATTTATCCATCCTACACCTGCCTACTCGTCCATTCCTTTATTCATCGCTCTCTGCCCTTCTGTGGTGTTTCTGTGAACGGCACATCGGATGGTGGCCGCCTGGGGTGGGCAGTGCATATACATTGGGTGTGGTGGTCTGGCTGTGTGGTCCATTTCCAGTGACGTCTGTGTGCAGTGGTGTGACGATGGGGGCGGCAGACGAATGGACTCTCGCGCACACACGCGTGCGTGTGGTGGAGCCCATTCATCGTCACTCTCCTTGCCACATATCCGTCGGCAAGCCAGGTGTCTCGTGCGCGTGTTCATTCTGCCATTCTTCCTCACCTTGTCTGTCTGTCTGTCTGTCTGTTGTGTGTGTATATATATATCGTGCGGTGGGAATGATTGGTGCTGCCATGTCCACTCTGTGTGAGTGCGGTTGCGCGGCAGGCAGCATCCATGTTGGCCTTTCCTACCAGATGGGCCTTACTCACGTGAAGGGGCTGCCTGCGATTGGTTGGTTGTGTTGGACTGAGTTCCCGGGGCGGGGAGGGGATGTGTGTCCACCGCCGTCGGCGGGACAGTGGATGGTTCGATAAATGGATGGGCACCTTCATCAATCAACAAAGGCAGTCATTCAACCAACATGTGCTGCGTCTGGCGGCCACAGGATAGGATGCACATCAAGCGAAGCGAGCGATAGACAGGTTGATAGTCCCACAGCTCACATTCCACCACCCACCCACCCACCCATCCATCAGCCAGTACCACAGCAGACAGCACGCCACTATCTACCACCCACACTTGCGAGAATATGTCGGGCAGATCGCTCCAATGTCAACACCACACCATCCCCCAGCCTGACACGCACCGAAAGATATCAGACACCGACACCATTGAGTACGTCGTGTCGGCATCTTCTGCTGGTGTCAGTCGTGTTTGATGCAGACATACACCAGCTGTCTATCGCTCGAAGATCCTCTGCGCGATGCTGGCCCCAAGCACCACACGCGCCAGCCGAGTGGTCTCCGGGAAGCGGTCCTTGAAGGCACCACCCACACCAGACACAGCCGACTCGGTCGTGGAGATGAGCACACGCACTGCAAATGGACGACAGGGGAGGACAGCGCATAAGAGTATGTGCCTCCCTGGATTTGCCACCCTCCTCCCCCAACGGTTTGCTGTGCTGTGCTGGGCTGACCGTTGTTGTGCAGCAGATCCGTGACGGCGATCCGTGCGACGAACGAGTGGCCGGCGTCGGTGAGCACGAGATCACGCCAAGTCAAGTGACTGTCAGTGAAGCGGAATGATGCGGTGGTGGTGCAGCCCGCCACTGGTGTGTGGGGGGACTGTGTCGTGATGGTGTCCGGCCGGCCGTTGTCGACACGCCTGACACACACACATACACACACTCGTGTGTCGTGGCAATGCCCTCACAGAGCGATGCCCCGCCTCACCTGTTGATCTGAGGAGTCTGCACGAAGTGTGTGTCGAGGACGATCTTCTTGACACACGACGACACAGATGCGTAGTCGTATGCACTCAGCAGCAACCAGTTCGTGGGCCGAGAATAGTAGATCCTGCTGCGGACTGGCGGGTCGTGCTGCTGTCGGTGCTGCTGAAAGAGATGGTAAGCAGGGATGGGCGGGTTGATGTCGATCTCGAAGCCGTCCTCGTCCTTGACGGCCCGCAGTGTGTTGCCGTGCTGGAACAGCTGGAAGGTCACGCCGTCGCCGAGGTGGATGTGGGGGCCGACCATCTTGAGCTGAGCCAACACACGGGGAGCGGCCAAATACGCCTGCACACACAACACATCAACACACCACACCCCACACCGATTGAGAGCCATTCGTCTCTCTCCCTCCCTCCCTCCCTCCCTCGGTTGGCTTACCGTCTTGTTTGGGTATTGGTGCAGATCGGCCGGAGTGAGCCTCACAGGCAGCTGGCAGTTGCTGCACTGCCCCGCCAGCTCGACCGCCTCGCTCATCTCACTCCAGCCGCCCGCCTCCGTCACACACAGCGCCGCCAGCAGGTCACCCTCGCCCATCTGCTGCTCGTCAAATGTCAGCAGCTGCTGTCCGTTGGCCGTCCGCCGCAGCCCCGCCTGTGTGCTGAGTTCATGGTTGAGCCGCTGTCGCAGCTGAGGCGCTCCGAAGAGGCCTCTGGCCCAGCAGCAGGTCTTCCTCAGCTGCAGCACATCCCGGAGCAGGAAATCGTTGCCGCGGTGGGCGCAGACGTACCACACGGGATGCTGCTGCTGCTGCTGCTGGGGGTGCTGGATGGGGGTCGTCAGATCTGCCGACAGGGAGGTGGCACCTCCCTCTTGTTGCTGCTGTGACTCTGCCGCAGCAATCGAGCCACCTGAAGGCACCACAACACACAGCACAGGACGGGGTAATGACGATGTGCAGTACCACAACGGCAGCCGATGCTTTGCGTACCTCCGCTAGGCCCACCACCACCACCAGAAGCAGCATGGCTGATGTCTACGCGTCTACGCTTCTTGGCGCCGCCGTCATCAGCAGACACCTGACCAGCGACACACATCAATGAGCTTGTATGTCTGTGTCTGTGTGGGTGTGGACTTGTGCGTACCGCTTCCCTATGCTGTTTGTTGCTGTTGGTCTCTTCTTGGCGCCCACCTCTCGAGGGAGCCGGGGCCTCGTGGCTACTGTCCATGTGACGAACACGGTCAACCACCTGCACCAAGGAAGCAACCACACAGCGAGATGGGATGCAGTCATCAGTGCGCCTGTCCTCTCAGCTTACCGACTCACTGCTCAGTGTGTGAGTTTTGGCGTCAGGCGCTTGCTGCCCCGCACATGTGCGAAATCTCTCATTTCAGCCCGTCACCGTCAGATCTGACAGCGCACACACCGCACAGCCACGCAGGGAGGGAAGAGAATATGTGTTTCCTGTCGTTTCTATGAGTCTGCCCGCCTCAGTGAGCCTCGCTGATGGGAAGGCTTCGCGCACCGGTCAGTGAGTGAGTGAGTGAGTGAGTGAATGGGTGTATGGTGACGAGAGGAAGTGTGGAGGCATCAGACAAGCCTGTCATCGGTCAAAACTGAGAACCCGGAAGTTTCCCATGCGGAGATTCGAGCTCGCAGATCGGACCGATGCAAGGAAGAGGAGGCAGGGGGGGGCGCGTGCAGCATCAGGGGCGGCTGAGGCCCCGCGCTGTGCCTTCTACGCCTCAAATCGATGGGTCGACTGAGAAGCATCATCGCGTCTGTCCTTCCTGAGGTACCGCAGGCAGGGAGGAGGCGCATTCACCATCGGTGCCTCCCTCGATCATGTGCTGTGTGTGTTTGTGCGTCAGGGAGGGACCGTTAGCATCGGTTAAGTAGCGGCCTCAGAGAAGGCATTGATTGGAGTGCTCATCGCAGCGGAGGGCAGATACCGAGCCGCTGAATCAGATCTGCAGCCATGGAGGACGGTAGACAGGTAAGGCGCATCGCAGCACCGCTTGCAATAACTGGCGCATGTCAACAGAGGGATGTTGGCTGTGTGTGTGCTGGGTGCATGGGTGCAGGTCAAGAGGTCTTATCACACGCCGGCAGCGTCTTCATCGGCTGCTGCTGGTGGTGGTGGTGGTGGCGAGAGTGATGGAGAGCGACAGCGTCGGGAAGAGAGGGAGCGCGTCCTTTGGCAAGGAATCACTGACGAGGCAAGCCGATGCACACATGTCCAGAATGAACGCCACGCTGATTCCTCCCTGTGTGTGATGTGGGTGTTTGCAGCCTGGCCTTCGCGTCAGTATTGTGGCCTTCCTGCCCCTCTACTTGCTGGTGCAGCTGAGCCAGTCCATCTACCAGCAGGCTGCACCGGCCCACACGCACCTCACCATCAGTTGCGGCACGTGCGAGGAGCGGTGCTTCTGGCGGCGCATTCCCGCCCCTCTCGTCAGCCAGCTGGGGGCGCTTCTCACCCATCTCACAACCATCGTCCTCCGCCGTCCCTTCCACGCTGCCTTGTGGTGTCTGGACGTGTTTGTGGCCCTGGTAGAGGGCCACGTGGCCGGCGACGTGCAGCCAACATGGGCGGCGGGACCCTGCAGGCCATCACCATCCAAGAGGTTCGGCTGAGAGGCACGGCGAGGCACACCGTCGCAAGGACTCGTCCGCCTCTCCCCCCTCGTCTCGACCCGCCCCCGACCCTCCACGCACTCACCACCTTTAAGGGTCCCCGTCGGAGGCTGGCCGGCCGACGCTGGGAGATGCCCTCACTCGGCATTGTGCTGGAGGGGGGGTCCCGCGGCGACAGAGTGGGCCGATTCATCAGCTCGTCCCGCTCGCTGCGGCGTGTGGGCGGTGCTTTTAGGGGTGAGGGGTGGGCGGATGTATTTGAGCGCGTCCCTGCGGCACGTGATGGGCAGCAGGGAGGGCGACTCGCCCAGCTGGAGAGCATCGGCACCATTCACGTCGAAGGTAACAACCCGGCGGGCGTCGATCGGCTTCAGGTGACAACAAGGGAGGCACCTGGGTTGGCTCATGATGTCCTTCTTGCATCTGTGCTTGTTGTCTTCAGGAAGTGCTCGTTGCGCGTGGCTGCCGACAGTCGCTCCAGGAGTTACGCGTGGGCTTTGCTGTCGGCTACGACATCAGCCGCCGCAATATGCCTGTGCTGCTCGCCCTGGATCGGCTGATCCGCAGGTGCTGCCGACCAGACGCCCCACTCACGCTCACCACCACCTGCGGCCGTTTCGGCTTCGACCTCTCCGTCTTCTACCACCACGAGTTCCCCATCCGCCCCTCACCCCCACTCAAGACCATGATCCAGCAGCTGGCATTGCAGGCCGCATCGGTGAGGTACACCTTCACCGGGGACGGCCTCACCGACCCGCACGCCAGCCACAGCCAATCGGCCAGCGAGATGGCCAAGACACTCTCATTCGACGAGGCCACGAAGGTGTTGGCTCACAACGACGCCCCTGGCCTCGATCCCCCGGCCAACACGCCATCGCCCGACCCCGCCATGATCAGCCACTTGCAGCCGTTCCCAAAAGCCTCAGAGCTGCATGTCTGGAGCAACCTGGGTGTTGCTGCTGGCCAGCTGTTCGCCAGCAAGATGCCCAAGAAGGTGGGGAGGGTGGACATCTACCGGTTGTCGGGTGCTGAGGAGAAGGTGGGCGTGTTGGCGGCGCTGGGGAGGGAGAGGGAGGTGAGTGAGGTGCGGATGGGGGAGGTCGGCGTCGACCAGCTGGTGGGGGCGGACAGATTGCCAACGATCAAGGCGCTAGACTTCAAGCTGACACGTACGCTGAGAGAAGAGGGCATTAGCTATGTCCGTCCTCATTTCTGCCTTGTGTGTGTTTCCTCCCTTTAGTGCCTACTGGCGTGGAGGATGCGGGCAGCGTTGTCCGCACCGGCCTCGTGTCGGTGATCCGGCACATCAGGGGCCTTCAGCGTGTGACTCTGACGGTCGACGCTACAGCTGTGCAGCATGATTCCATCCGCGCCCCCTTCCCTGTGGGAACCAACGTCGGAGGCCTCACAATCAACATCAATCGCGTCTTTGGGGGCACGTACGTGAAAATGACTGCACCATCCAATGCCTGAAGGTGAGAGAATCGCCAATCATTCTGACTCACAGGCCTTGACTGTCTGCTCTTCGTGAATGTCTGGGATGCTTGTCTGCCAGGCTGGCTGTGTTGGTGGATCACTCGTAGCAGACGACAGGCAGTGCAGCGATTCTGAGCTGACGCCATGCATGTGCTGTACAGCTGTATGAGATGCGCGAACACCACATTCATGAAATTTGTGCATGGGACCGACCCTGTGCGTGCATGGCGTCATCAAGTATCACACAACCCATTCGTTCGAGACTCTCACACACAACAAGATGTTTGTTGGGACGACAGTGGATGGATGGATGGACGGACAGGGGTCCACACAGTCATCAACGGATTCATTCAACCAACATGTGCTGCGTCTGGCGGCCACAGGATAGGATGCACATCAAGCGAAGCGAGCGATAGACAGGTGGATAGTCCCACAGCTCACATTCCACCAAGTACATCATATCCACGTGCGTGTCTGGGTAGGTAGGCGCACGCGCCTGTCTTTCTCGCCTGATGGACACGACAGCAGCACCACAACACAATGCAGCACACCACGCCTGTTACCTTCGCATGCTGTCGGCAGTGACGCGACCAGTCAGTCGATCAGGGGAGAAAAACCGACGCGCACACCACCCATCCCATGTCAGTCAAGGCCGTCCGTCTGTCTGTCTGCATGTATTCACAAATAAGGGGTAGATAGTCGGTCGTCACGACTGCTCTTTCGTCCTTCCCTCCCTCGCTGCTGATGCCAGGGCGCCTGCTGTGGATGGCTCGACACATGCGGCTTGTCCTCGCATGCATCAAACCATCTCCAGCCAGCAACCGAGAATCAACAGAGAAGGACACTGACGCATGTCAAAAACGCAGCTGCAGAGCCGGACAGGTCGGTCGACAGACAGGGCGATCGGTCAGAGAGGAGGAAGAGGGAGGAAGGTCATGGCATGGCATGGCATAGCCGGGGCTAGCCACCTGCACAAGAGAGGGAGAGAGAGAGGGAGAGGAAGGACACCTTAACCAATCAATGAGTCAGTAAGAGAGTGAGTGCGTAGGTGTACATCTAATACAGTAGCCGCTTGTCTGCCGGTCTGCCTACGTGATTGTCTGTCTGTCTGTCTGTCTTTGTGTGTGTCTGAGTTAGCCAGTACCCCACCAACCGATCTCCCTCCCCACTATGGAACCACATGGCCGTCTGGCTCGCTGCGATACCCTCCCCTCTCTCCCACCCAGTGAGTATGTGTGTGTGTGTGTGGACGAGTGGTTGTGTGGGTAGGGTCAGTTGTCGTCATCATCTTGCATCTGCTCACCATCGCCCTCCTCCGCCACACCGTTCATGTCCACGTCACCCTCACCGCCACCGCCTCCCTCGCCGCCCATGTTCTCGTCCTCCTCAGGCTGCTGCTGCTGCTGCTGCCCGTTGACCATGTCCACCTCCATGTCATGGCCGTCCACACCGTTCTGCTCCTCGCCATCATGGCCGTGGTCGTGCCCCGCCACGCCATTCATCATCTGTGCGTCATCTCCATTGCCGATGGCGGCCGCTGCTGCTGCTGGTGCTGCTGGTGATGGTGGGTCGTCATGCTCGTCGTCTTGGTCGGGCTCCTGGTCGTCATCTTGGTCATCTTGGTCATCTTGGTCGTCGTCTCGTTGTGAGCCCTGCTGCTCCTGCTTGCGGCGTTTGCGCTCGGCCGGCGCGTCGAATTCGGTGAGGTCGAGTGTGAGGGTGTCGGAGGTCTGCTCCTCGGGGTCCTTGTGGATGCCCACCAGACTGTCGGCCTCGCGAAACAACCTGACACACTCACACACACACACACACAGAGTGGATGGGCGTGTGCGTGGGTGTGCCAGTTGGGTGTGTTGTGTTGTGGGTGTACTTGTCTTTGAGTGAGATGACGATGCACTGGAACCGGGCTTTGCGGAGGTAGCGGGCGAGCGACGACACGTTGCGCGGATCTGACAGAAGAAGACAAACACCACAACACAAACAGCGGTCCGTCTCGATGAGTGCGCGGGATGGCATGGGCGCATTTGTGTGCGTAGTTACCGAGTGCGGCATCGACCTCGTCTAGGACTACGAATGGCGCGGGTCTGAAGCGCTGGATGGCGAACAGCAGCGCCAAAGCCGCCATGGTCTTCTCGCCACCACTCAACTGAGTGACCATATCACACACACACACATCCGTGTGGGGTTCCCGTATGCCTGTCTGCCCATAGGTGGACCCACCCACCTGGGACATGTCTCTGAAGCGCTTGGCAGGCGGCATGGCATGGTACTTGACCGGCCTGACAAAGAGCACGCACGTGCTATGCTCATGTGGGGTGTGTGTGTGCGTGCGTGTGGGCCTTTGCGTCTGTGGGGGTGAGGCGTACACGTTGAAGACTTCTTCGTTGGATTCGTCCTCGAGGTCGAGGAAGGCGTTGCCGCCCACGTCGTTGTCATCGAACTTGGTGACCTCGGGGTAGATGCTGACCACACACAGAGAGAGAGTGTGTGTGGTGTGTGGTGTGGGTGGTATGGGTGTATGGCGCTCTCTACATTTTGATTTCCTGTTTGATTTTGTTGAAGCATTTGCGGAAGAGGTCGTGGCGCTTCTTGCGCAGGGCCTTGCACTCCTGGTCAGTCGCTGACGGGATGGACAGACACACACCACAGACAGACAGACAGACAAGCACACAGAGAGAGAAGGACATCTATTCATGTGTGTGTGCACATCTCTGTGTGTCTCTGTCGTGGAGACTGCACCGCACCTCTCATGTCCCTCTGCGCCTTGTTGTACTCCTTCTCCAGCTTCTGCAGACACATAGGCACACCAAAGGGTGTGTGTAAGGCCCAGTGGCTGGTTGTTTGCCCCGACTGACTGACCTTGAGTTGCTGCATGGCCTCGTCGTGTTTCTCCTCGGCCTTCATGTTGGGCTTGGTCTTGTCAAGCTCAGCCTGGATGGCCTCGATCTCCTTGTCGTACTCATCCAGCTGCTGCTGAATCGCATCGGCACCCTTGCCCTACCACCGCCCACCCACACACACACACACAGAGAGAGATGGAGGGATGGTCGATGCGCCGACCTCTCCCCCTCCATGCTCACCGCAGCGGCATATACTTCATCGCCGAGGTTGTTGTAGTCGAAGCCGCCCCCCTCCCCCGAGAGGTTCTTGCAGCACTCCATGAACTTCTTCTGGAGCGCGTCGAAGCCCTCCGGAGCGTCGTGCGAGTCGTTGAGGGTGAGCGACGGCGTCTGGGAGGGGGTGGCGGCCCCGGCAACGCGGTCAAGCACCTCTACCTCGTCCAACAGAGGCCTGCAGCCATCATGACAGACAGATGGTGTGTGGAGTGAGGAGGAGGCGATGAGGTAGGGTGGGTGCTGACCTGAATGCGTCCATGGATCCGACTGTGAGTGGTATCTTGACCTGCTCCATGAGGCACTGCCGGATGATGTCCACCATCTCTACATAGCACTGGTTGATGCGCTTCCGCTGCACACACAGACACCAGAGAGACAGACAGAAAGAAAGAAAGAAAGAAAGACAGACAGAGGCAATGGCGTGTGTGTGTGTGGGGGTCGGTGGGGGGCGCGTAGGTCTGTCTCGTCTCACCGCACTGGCGAGTTCGTTCTCGAGTTCTGTCTTGGCCTTCTGCTTGACACGGAGGGTCTCACGATGCCTACACACACAGACAGACAGAGAGACAGACAGACGGAGAGGGAGGCCGAGGGAGATATTCAGTCACCGACCTTCCCCCCCCGTTATCCCCATTCATTCGCAGAGCTCACTCACTTTTTGATATCCTTGTCGTGCTTGTCCTGCGCGTCTTTCTTCTCCTTGGCCTGTTTCTCCTTGTCCTTGAGCCTCCCCTCCTTGTCCATCTTGTCCTTCTTGAGCTTGCCCTCCTTCTCCTTGAGCGCTATCATGTCCGACTCGACCTTGTCCACACTCGCCTGCAGCTTCGCAGGGTCGCCCACCGTCTGACGGGTGCGCTGGCAGTTGGCCAAATCGGTCCTGATCAACACACAGACACGGACGGAGAGAGAGAGAGAGAGAGACAGAGAGAGAGAGAGAGCGCAGGTGTGTTTGTGGGGGTGGGGGAGGGGGAAAGGGAGAGGGAGTGGTATGTGGGGGATGGCTACTTGTTCTTTGCGATTTGTCTTTGGAGTTTGGACTCGTCCTCTTCGCGGCGCTTCTTCTCCTTCCGGATGTCGTCGTCCAGCTGCACAGCACATACAACGAACGAACGGATACACACGCGCATCAACGTATTTGCTGGGTGAGGTTTGGATGTCTACCTTTCTGACGTCGTCCACCCCGAGTGCTGCCGAGAGCTCGGCGAAGTGACCCTTCTCGGACTCCAGAATCTCGTTAGACAACTGCACAAACCGGCAGACACACACACACACAAACACACTTGTGCGGATTATCACGCAGTCGTGTGTCGCGTATGGTGGGTGGCGACCTACCTGTTCTATCTTGGCCTCGCACTCCTCCCTCTGTTTGTTGAGCTGGTCGAGCTTGGCTTTGTCGTTCTTGACGATGTCGGTGGTCTTGCTGCGGTCCCGCTCCTTGCCCTTGATCGACACACCCAGTTGCTGATTGCACACACCGCAGACACACACACACACAGAGAGAGAGAGGGAGATGGGCACATGTGTGTGGGTGTTGGGGGGCGGGGTGTGAGGGTCAACGCACGTCGAGCCGAGTGGATTGTGTCTGGATGATGGTCTCGAGCTGCCGTATCTTGCGCTCGAGGGCCTCACGCTCGCCAGAACCTGTCAACTGCACCACACGCACAACACAGCACACGCATCTCACACGTGGCCGTTTGCACCATCTTCGTGTTGCCCACTCACCTCTATGTGTGCGATGTCGCCGTACTCCTTGGTGAGGGCCTCCAACTCAGTTTCGATGGCCTGCACACGATGGAGAGCGCGTTGCTCGGTGCGGCGTTGAGCGCGTTCGGTGTGTGGTCTTGTTACTTCAGTACCTCCAGCTCAGACGCCTCAAAGCGACCGCCACCCTCGCCGGCCTGCACGCACACTCAACATTGGAGAGAAGCCATCCATTGTGTGTGGTGTGGGTGGGGGGCTTGGGTGGGGGGGTGCGGGCTGACCGAGCTGTCGACGGACATGTTTCCGTTCTTCTTGATGATCTCCGCCCGGTGGGTCACCACACGCACACGCAGGTTCTGAGCTGGACACACCCTGATCCATGCACACACACACACACACACACACACATACACAGATGCATGGCAAGCGCCCATCATCTGTGTGTGCGTGTGTGTGTAAGTGGGGGAGGTTACTGGAATGCGATCCGTCTGCCCTCCTCGAGGTCGTCCGTGATGACCGTGTCGCCCAACGCTTTCTGCACACACACACACACACATATATGTAGTTGTGTGTGTGTGTGTGTGTGTGTGCCTGGGTGTGCCTTTGGTGTCTTGCCTCGAAGATGCCTCGGTACGCCTCGTCCTTGACTTGGATGCAGTCGATCGCCGCGCGACACTTCGAGCCAAAGTCACGCAGACTGACGAGACGAGAACAACCAACACACATCCATGTGTTGTGTGTGTCTTGTGTGTGTGGTGTAGCGACCGTGGGTCGGTCTTTTTGGTCTTGGTGTTGAGGGGCAGGAAGTCCATCTGACCAGCTTTCGGCTTCTTCTTGAGAAACTCAATCGCACGCTGACACACACAAACGCACCATCCACACAACACACGTGCACAGACAGAGAGGGAGCGTACGGCCTTTTGCGATGTTTCCTTCCAGGGCGGACGCACCTTTGCGGTCTCATAGTCATTGACAACGACGTGGTCGGCCCACTTGCCGAGGGCGGCCGCCACAGCCACCCTGAGCTTGTGCTGTGGGCAGCTCTGGAGGTTAAAGAGCTTGTCGTGCACTCCCGGCACGTGCTCCTTCATCTCAGCTATCAGGCGCTGCTGCTCGCGCTCCTTCTCTATCATGCGCTGATCGACGGGCGAACCATTCACACACACAGACGCGCGTGCGAGTGTGTGTGTGTGGGTGTGTGTGTGGGTGTGTTGTGTGTCGGCAGGGGCTAAGGTGGGCTACCTTGCTGGCAGAGCAGCTCATTTTCTTGTCATTGAGTGCTTGGATGCGCTGCTCGAGCTCGCCCTTGCGCTTCAAGGCCGTCTGATGACACGACACACACACACACACACACCAACAGGCACGATGGGTGTGTGCACAGGGTGGGGTGTGTAGTAGTGGTCGGGGGATGGCTGGCGTACGTCGAATGTGTTGCTCTTGTCCTGCAGCTCGTTCCGCGCGGTGTCCAGGTCAGTCTGCACACACACACACACACACACACACATCAGGGAGGACACGTGTGTGTGTGTGTGGATGGTGTTGCTGTGGTGCCTGACCGACCGTTCTCTGCTGTATGTGTTGCTCGGTGTTGCTCTTCTCCTCGAGCGCCTTCTCCAACTCGCCCTCCAGCTGAACACACGCCACACACACACACACACACAAGGCACACCTTTGTGGCGCATAGCGTGGGTTGGGTCAGCTGACCCGCTTCAGCTTGCTCTCGCCGTCCTGGATGTCCGTCTCCACCTGCAAAGTCGCATACAGACGCGCAGGTGCACATGTGTGTGCAGGAGTGCGTGCGGGCAAGGCACTTCACCCAACGGTGTATACCGCGTTGATCTTTGATTTGAGCTCCGACAGGTCCTTCTGGTGGTGCGAACGGGACTGACGCTGATTCATAGAACGCACACGCACGTGCCGTGTTCCTCTCTCTCTTCCTTTCCCTTTGTCCTTCTCACCGCTGGTGCCGTCTCCCGCTCTGCAATCTCCTTGATGCGCTCATACTCCTAAACACACACATACACGCACACCAGACACACACAGAGACATGTAGAGAGGAGCGGTGTGGTGTGGCGAGTTGATTGTTGTTGGAGTGTGTGCGTACGTCCTCCTGCTCTCGGGTCATGTCGAGGTCGCGCGGCTCCTGCTGCCGGATCGCTGCCAACCTCTCCTCGGACTCCTTGATCAGCTCCTCCAACTGAACAAACACACACGCATCAGTGTGCCGTCTCCTTGTGCGCGCGCGTGTGAGGGTGTGGGGTGGGGGTGGGGGTCGCGGACCTTTTGTATGCGCTTCTCGAGCGACTCGCTCTTCTCGGCTTCCTTCTTGAGTTTGGCCTCCAGCTCCACCTTCTGCTTCTCGGCAAACTCCAGACGCTGCTGAGTGGGCGTCAGCTCAGATGCCTACACACACACACACACACACACATGGACAGACAGCATGCATCGGATGGACACGCGCGTGTACGGTACGATGTCTTTGAGTTCGTTTCTGATGCGTGTGACGGCCTTGGCCGCCTTGGTGGCCTCGATGTGCAGCGCGGCCTTGCTCTTCTCCAACTGACGACCACAACACACAGGCACACACACGAGTGCATCCATCGGGGGGGAGGGGGGGGGCGGGGGAGGGTTGGTACTTCTTCACCTCTTTGACTTGTGCGGCGGCCTCCTCCATGGTGGTTTGCGCCTCCTCGAGACGAGACCTGACACACAGAATGCACGCACGCATACACACACGTGGATGGGATGCCCATTTTGTCTGTGTGTGTGTGTGTGTGTTTGTGTTGGCTTACTGGAGTCCGGGGCTGTCATCTTTGCCCTCGATCTTCTCACAGAGCTTCTGCAGGTTGCTGTCGATGCACAGCAGACGGAACAGCTGCTTCTGGCCCTTCTTGGCATACTGACACACACACAGAACACAGGCAGGGGGATCCGTGGTGGCGTGGTGGTGGTGGTGGTGGCGGTGGTGGGTGTGTCGGCCCGCCAGCGCGCCTGTTGCTCTTGTTTCTTTTTCCACTCCTCTGCTTCGTTCTTCATCTGCCTCAGCAGCTTCTCCTCCTTGTGCATCGCCTGACGCTGCTTGAACAGAATACTATACACACACACACACAGAGAGAGATGGGTGCCCACTAACACACGTCTGTCCGTCTGTCTGTCTGTCTGTCTGCTTAGGGTGTGTGTGGTGCACAGCTGCGTACGTGAGTCTGTTTTGGTCGAGCTGTCTTTGCCTCTTCAGGTCCTCATACTCCTCGCGAAACGCACCACTGCACACACACACACACACACACACATGAAGTACACACATGGATGGGCGCAGTATTGTGTGTTGTGTGTGTGGTACGGCTTACGATCCGGACAGCTCGTCGATCTCCCGCGACAGCTCCTCGGGCGACCGCTGGGCCGCACGCTCAACGTCACCCTACACACACACACACACAGAGAGAGAGAGAGAGAGCAGGGTGCGGTGCAGGAGTGTGTGCTGTGCGGCCACCTCTGACCAACCCACCCACCTGGAAGACGAGGAAGTTTTTGATCTTGACCAGTATGTTGTAGGACCCCAAACGCGACTCGTAGTCCTCCCGCTTCGTCACCTACACACACTCACACACACACACACACACACCACTCGTCTGTCTGTGCTTCGTCTGCGTTGTTTCCGGCCGTGGCTTGAGTGGTTGAGTACGTGTCCGTTGATGAGGTATTTGGAAGTGCCGTCGTATTTGACCTGTCGCTGGAACTCCACCATCTCGTCGCCCGCGGTGCGGAAACGAAGCTTCACCCAACCACTGCAATCAATCCAAACCAGCCACGCACCCACACACACACATAGCCACATCCAACACATCCAACACACCCAACACATTAGGCGTACGATCGTTTGAGCGCTGCGATGTCCTCCTCCTCCTCGCGTCTGAAGACCATGTCCTCGAGCTTGCTGCCCCGCAGGTGACGGGACTGCACCCCCAACGCAAACGATATGCCGTCCATCACGTTGGACTTGCCTGCAGTGCACCCAAACACAACAACACACACCACACACAACACACCGCAACACACACACACACATTGCAGCCACATCAATCCATCCATCAGCCGTGCAGGTGTGTGCTCACGTGACGTGAGTACCTGATCCATTGGGTCCGATGACGCCTGTGAATCGTCTGAAGGGTCCGAAGCGGCGCTCGCCCTCATAGCTCTTGAAGTTGCAGAAGACCAGCTCCTCCAGCCGACCCTTGGGCTCCGCTCCTCGCTCGGGCGCCATCACCACACGCACTCACTCACGCACTCGCAACAACAGCAGCTGATGGATGGATGTGTGCTGATGGAAATGGATGGATAGGCAGGCAGGTCGCGCCGCCTCCACCGTCAGTTGCGGCGCTCCTCCTGGCGTCGGCAAAGATCACCACTCATTGTGCGGACGGTTTGCAGTCTCCTCTCTACGGCACTTTCACTGGCATCTGCGCAGCACGCTGCATCAGGTGTGGAAGAATGAATCGACTTCAAGCTCGCCTTGAGGTCGCATCGCACGAGGGTGTTAAATGCAGAAGATGAAGGCTCTTCTAGGCCTGACGTTGGTCGCCATCGCGTCCGTCGCATCTCTGGCGAACGAAGCGGGTGATCTCTCATCGTGGCACACGAGTGAGCATCACCACGACAGCCAGCAGCCCCACTACCTCCAACACGGCATCCCCGAGCACGAGGCCTACCTGAAGAAGCTCGAGGCACCGGCTGTGAGGAACGGCAAGCACCCATGCATCGTGGAATGGTCGTCGCCATTCAACCACTACACGTGTAAGTTTGTAGACAGGGATAGAGGGAGGGAGGGACAAGCAGACGACGCCAGGCGAGTGTGTGTTTCTGTTGTGTTGGTGCCTGCAGGGAATCTGTGTGGCGTCGAGAGGGCCGGGGAGTTCGAGCGGTGCATGGCCGGCAACGCCACTGAGACCTTTTGCTACCGCTTTGCTGTGTTCCGTGACCTCAATGAGGCGTGTGACGGCATGGCCACACCAGCGATGGAGTCCAAGACCAACACTGCCGGATTTCACGGTCGGTGAGATGGAAGGAAGAGGCAGTCGGCCGCAGAGTGTGTCGAGTGTGTGGAGTGAGTGTATTGTCCATTCCATTCATCCATCTGTGTGTGCAGGTTGCCGGCTGCTGGGGCATGTCGGGCACATGGATCTGCGGCCAATCGACCACTACATGGCCACCAGAGGGCTGGAACTGGTCAGTCAGTCAGTCAGTCAGTTAATCAACCACAGAAAAGTGTCCATCCACGGCAACGCCCATTCTGTACGTCCATATGTGTCGGTACTCGTTCAGACGTACTTCGATGGCGATCCCTACCAGCACACCAGCGAACACCACCGAGTGTCGATTCACTTCAAGTGTGACCCCTCGCGGCCTGAGGGCCTCTTCGACGCAGTGGATGGTCGAGGATCGGCACACTACACATTCGAACTGAGGGGACCTGCCGGGTGAGATCAAACATATACCACCACATACACACAGAGATCTGTGTGTGTGTGTGGTTCAGGTGTCCGCTGATCTTCCTTCCCGGCCATCAGCTGACTGACGCCGATTATCAGACCATCCTCAGCTATCAGCCCACCACCCAGCAGCCCTTCTACTACGCTTACAACGTCAACCAGCACCCCCACGGCCCCCACCACCCACACCATCCCCACACCATGCCGCAGCACCACCACATAGAGAGAAGACTCGAAGAAGGCCATCACGCCCACCACGAGGGGTCCCCGCACATGGCTGTGGCTCATCTGGAGGGCGACCAGCATGCCCACCATCAGCATCAGCCCCACCATGGGCACCACCCCAACCTCCACATGGTCCATGGCGTGGCGCCAGGGGAGGAGTCGTACATCGCCACTGGGGAGTCGCACCACCCCTATCACCACCACCACGCCATGCACCCGTCTCATGGGTACTTCCGGCACCATGGCGAGCACCACGGGCATCACAGCCACCACCACGTCACACCGCACTCGGGCAGGAGGCGGCTGGGACCGGTCAGCAAGACAGTCAGACACAATGAAGCAGGGAGCGGGATGAGATTGTGTGTGTGTTGTGGATGTGTGTGTGTGTGTGTGTGCAGGCGACCTTTTTGCTGATATGTGTGTTGGTTGCTGCCGCCTTGTACGTGTCGATCGGCATCTACCTCAAGCAGGAGCGGCACAACGCGAGAGGCATCGACATGATCCCAAACGTCGCCTTCTGGCTCGAATTCCCCTCGCTCGTTCGCGACGGTGAGAGGAGACAAGAACAACGCACGCACAGCCACGCACGGATGCATGGCACCCTTCTCTCACCTGCCATGTGGTGCAATGTGCTGGTGTGGTGTGTGTGTCAGGTGTTCTTTACATGAGCCAGGGCGTGTCAGATCGGTTGTGGATGGCCCGGATGTGGCTGTTCGATGAAGACCTTGAGGAGAAGGCGAGGCTGGCCAACAAGTACAACGAGACGTCACGTGCGAACGCGCAGCGATCTAACCCCGAACGCGACACATTCAACTACTACGTGCCGTCAACTCAATGATCTAAATGATGGATGGGCGTCTGCCTGGTGTATGTATGTGTCTTGCCTCTTTCGAATGTTTGTCTCGGGTGGGTTGGGGGAGATTTTTGTCTATCGGCTGTTGCGTGGGTGGGTGTGGTGGGTGTGTCGATGGAGACGGATTGGCCGATGTCTGTGGGCTGGCTCTGTAAGGCTATCATTTGTTAGCTTTGTTGATCCGATCACCGAATCCCTTCCCTCATGCCACACACACTCTCACACTCACACACAAGAGCGCATTCAGTTTGTTCATCTATCTACACAAGCGCCCACATCCACATCAACACATCAACATTTCCCATTCCCTTCTCGATCAGCATAAGTCCACTGCACAAGATGCCCCCACCCAGCCTCCACCAGCGCACGCCTGAAACGCTCCTCCAGTCGCCCAATAGCCGCGCTCTTGACCTGCCTGAGAGCAGCTTCCGCGAGCTCGTAAGAGGGGTAGCACCGATTGAGAACTCTTCTGCCCTTGATTGTCAGGGCGGCGCAGTATTTCTTCTCCCGCTCTTCGGAGTAGCGGATGCCCACTGGCAGAGAGCCATCCACATCACGGCAAGACAGGGCAGCACCGTCATTGTTATCATTGCAGCTGTCATGAGTGTGGTGGTCTTCTGCTGTGTCCACGACGGCGTACACCGGCCGGGCGATCCCTTCGGCTCCACCACCAATCGCTCTGCCTTGATCGTCCCTCGGGTCTGCAAGACGGCCACCCCCAGACGGCCGTCTTTTCCCTGCAGGTGGCCGTCTTGCATAGAGAGAGTTGAGCTGCGATGTCGCAAGCCGCAGGTTGCTGCGTCTGTTGTCCAGAGGGTCACCGTTAATGTGATCAACCACGATCTTCTCCTCCCTCCCGCCGATGGAAATGCACTTTGGAATAGGCCCATCGATCATCCGCTGCATGATCATGCGACTGAGGCTGAGGTCCCCCTTCACCCTGAACCGCCCCTCCTCGTTCTTGAGGCACCACGACACCCACTTCTCCACCCATGCATGCTGCGGACTCACACAGATGGGCCACGGCGGCCATCCATGACGGCTGAACCCATGATAGCGGTGGGGCATGAAACAATGAGGGCGACCGTCGGCAGCAGAGGGATAGAGAGGATGCTGCCTGACGTAGCTGCCCCAGCCGGCCGCTTCGAGCAGCGTGTTGAGCTCAGATTGGATGCGGAAGAACTCGGCCTGGTGGTCTCGCCTTGAGCTCTTCCGTCTGTCGAGCAGGGCGTAAGTCGCCATGAGCTGAAGTGTGCCGATTTCCAGGTTCGAGAGGCATGCATTGAGCGGGCTGCTGTTGCGATGGAGGACGACAAAGCCTTTGGGCAGCGCCAGCTGATAGGCCTCCTGAATAATAAAGCGGCCTATCGCTGCCTCAGCCCTCACCACTGCAGGGAAGAAACGGCAATAGAGAGAGGGACAGATGTGTCAACCTATGTGCATTGCATTGTCCTTACGAGATGGGGCGTGGGTCCTTGGGCTGAGGCGTGTGGTCCATCGGTATCCGTCGAAGAGAGCCAGGTCTGCAGCACACAGGCGGACGGCCAAGCTTTGCCCAAGGCTCTGCCCTCCATGATGCATCCACTCACGCCCTTCCTCCTCAATTTTCTGTTTTCTCTTGCGAAGGTCATGGACAAGGGTTTGGAACCCTTCTCTTGAAACCCTGCTACGAAGCCAAGCCCCTGCTTGTGCCGAAAGGTTACCAGCGTTCGCGTGTTATGTGTTGAAAAGTCAGCCACGTAGGCACGGGTGCAGCTCTCTGCTGCTCTCACAGTTTTCTGTCTCTCCCTCTCTCTCTCTCCACGCAAGCAGCACCAGCACCTCTCTCTAGAAAACAGACCGTCCGGTCCATCTTCATCATAAGCTTATGGTCCATTCATGGGGTCATCTCCAGCCCCAGCGGCAAGCAGCCCAACTGACAGTTCAGTCACACACACCCAGAGAGAGACACCACCATGGCCAACCACACGAAATTGCAAAGGTCGCTCTCCTCCCCTCGCTGTCGACTCACCAGCTCTCTTTCGCTTCTCCCTCTCCATCTCCTCATGTCGCAGCTCTTCCTCCTCCTTGATCACGGGCACCTCCATGCCCTCACCACTGCGCTGCCCGCTGGCCCGCCCGGCACTCAGGTTCTTCTGCGTGATGGCAGCCTCCTCCATGGCCTGGTCCTCCAAGGCCTGCAGCAGCACCCACATGCCGCGGTCGTCCTTGTTGAGGCCTGCTGGCGGCATGGGGCGCGTCTTGGGCAGTTGGGCCGTCTCGTGGATGGGGTAGAACTGCACCCGCAGGAGGCCCGAGTAGACCTTGCCGTCGACCTGGATGCAGTCGCGGCCGAAGGCGATGTCGGTCCAGTCGAGCCCGCGATTGAGCAGCTCCAGCTGCAGAAAGAGGTGGATGGATGACGTGAGTGGTGTGCCTGTGTGTCGTGTCGAGTGAGTTGTGGTGGGTTACTCGTTCTGCCGGGAGGGGCACGGTCGTCATCATCATCTCCTCACGCGTGAGGCTGCGGGGGCTCTTGACGCGACTCCACCTGCAAGCATTAACACGCACACACGAACGATGCACAACCATAGATAAGACTTCCTGTCGATATTGCCCACCGGTAAGTCTTGAACTTGATGGCCGACACGTGGGGGGGCGGCTTGTTCTCCTCCTTGGGCTCCATCTTGACCGGCACGCCAGGATGCCCTCCGGCTGCCGCCTGTGCGTCGAAGTCCTCTGGAAGTGGGGCGCTCTTCGGCCCCTCCTGACACAACTCATAGCGCTCCGTCTCGGTCTCCAAATACATCACCTGATGGATGGGAGGATGGATGAGAGGAAAGACACACCATACTTGTATGTGGAGATGGGTGTGAGGGACAGGGAGAGTGGCTGTGTGTTGTGTGTGTGTCCATGTGTACCTCTTTGGTGAGTCTGTAGGTCGTCCACTGCGACACCTCCAGCCCGCGGTCGCACACCTCACTCAACGAATACTGACAGACACACACAGACACAGGCAGACGAGAGAATTTAATGAATGCATCCATGTTGGAACGGTCAGCACAGGCACGGCACACATGTCCCTCGGCGGATGGGTGGATGGTCAGTCGAAAGATGGTGATGGGTTTTTCCACACGATATTTCAGAACCTCGATGGAGGGTTAATGCATCACGCCTATCCCTCCCCCTCCTGTGGCCTGCCTGCCAGCCCTGCCCTGTCTGTCTGTCTGTCTGTCTGACGCACCCACCTTGCTGCAGGGCTCATTGCAGAGGTTGAATGCGATGACGATGTCCGATAAATACCGCACATTCGAACTGCGCACCCTCGGCTTGCGCGACTTGCACGCAGATGGAAGCCTGCAGACACCCACAGACACCACAGTGAGGGGAGGCGGCAAAGAGAGGGCGGAGGGTGGGTCTGGTGTGTACCTGAGTGTCATCATTTCGATTTCCTCCTCAGTGCCCAGCTGGTCCAACAAATCGTCAACGCGAACAATACGCAACGTGTGAGCTGCACCACAGACACACACGGATGCATCTGCCCCTCGCTCTGCGTGTCTTTTCTCGGTGTGTCGGCTGTCGGCCTACAGTGTTCTGATGGCCACTTGCGTGATCTGAGGCCGTTGCGGGTGGCCTGCGAGTACGTCGTGCGTCCCTTGGTCACCTTCAGATACACCGACACACCTGAACAGACACACAAATATAGAGGAACATACATGTGAGAGGCGGTCTTCCCTCTCCCCGACTCCCTCCTCTGTCTAACCGGCGATCTTTTCCTTGGAGGGGTCAGCCTGCAGTCGCTTGAAGCCGGCGTGGTGCAGCATGCAGACGATGTCGCTGTCGGACGTGTAGTAATCGCATCCCCACAGCTGGCGGTTCTGGTATGCGGGGTTGTTGAGGGAGAGGTGGTCCACCGGCACGCGCACCTCGATGATCTGACCCATGTAGGGATTCAGATCCGGCAAAGGCACATCTGACACACACAGACAGAGCAAGACAGACAGACAGACAGACATGCCGTGATGGATTGGTGGCCTGCCTTTCGTCGGTTTGTGTTGGTGCTCACTTGGTTTGTATAGGAAGGTCTGAACGCACTCCTCCGCCTCGTCAGGGTAGTAGGGCGGAATTTCGGCGGGTGTGGTGGCGTCCTTGGCGCCCCTGGTAGGCTTCTTGCCGGCCCTCTGGTCGACTGCCTTGACCTCCCGCCGCCGGATGCCCCGCCCCTCGTCGTCTCCCTCCTCCATCTCGTCGACATCCATGTCGGCGCGGCTCTCCAGATCCCTCTCGGCCACACTCCCGTTGACATTCGCCTCGTCCGCACCCTTGGTCTTCACCATCGACTCGCCGCCATTGTTGCCGTTGTTGTCGCCATACATCAGCCGCTCGAAGTCGTCACGCTTAAGCTGAGATGGCTGCGGCGCCGATGCTGCAGCAGCACTGTTGCCAGCAGAGGCAGCTGCTGCCGCTGGTGGCTCTCCTTTTGCCTTCTTGGCTGGCTCGGCACCGTCGCCCTCGGCTCGTGCTCGCTTGTTGTTGCCCGCTGCGGCCTTGATGTCGGCCTCGAGTGGCGCTGCCCCGTCCATGTTGGATGCCATCGGGATCTTGGATGAGGCTCGCACCGAAGGGATCACGCCGTGCTGGGGATTGGGGGTGCGATGGAGGTGGTCTCCTCACTGGGGTGAGAGAGCGCGTCAGAGAGGGGGTGAGAGAGGCTCACGAAGCATGCTTCTCGCTGTCTATGAGCGAATGAAAGACATCGACGTTCCCTCATGGATTCATGCCAGGCTGTTTAACGCCAAGCTCGCAGAGAGCGATCGTTCCGAGAAGAGGGGGGGGATGAAGCGATGCCGCTGTATGCGAGAAAACACTGTTTCGGTCCAGCGAGGCAACTGACACCATGGCATTCAAGATCTGACTCATCTTGCCTTTCATTCTCCTGCTTCACTGCGCCCCCGACGCGAGTTATGAATCCTGTCGGTAGATGAGAGTGGCTGTAGAGGATCGCTGTCGTTGCCCGTTAAGGCAACAGATGAGCCAGAGGGACGGTTCACGAGAAGGAGGGACAGTTCGGAGTGCTCAGGGTTCTCAGCATGCAGTGGCATTACACGGCGGGATCTACCCCAACACACGCAGCCTCTGACACCCCCTCTCGCACTGTGCTGTCCTTGCGTCGCATTACAGCGATCTCCCCCTCTCAAACAGGTATCCGCATTCAGCAGACAGAACCATAACGCAGAAAGCAGCACAGGGCGCATTCAGCGGCGTGTGAGTCTGTGTTTGCGCTGTGTGACCGATCGGGCGCCATCAGCACCTTGTCGTGTGGCTCGTCGGGCACCATCGGTGTCCCTTCGTCGTCGAACACAGGATTGTTGAGGAGCTTCATCCTCAAATGAGCGTGCTGCGCCTCGTCGAGGCCCTTCGTGAAGATGTCAGCAGTATTCTCGCTCGAAGCAATCCAGTGGACGCAGAGCTGTCCTTTCAGGACCAGATCACGCACAAAGTGATATCGCACCAATATGTGACGTGTTCTCTGCTTGGCTTCCTCGTTGTAGGAGACCGACCCAGCGCCTCTGTTGTCTGTGATGAGCTTCGCTCGCTGCACAGGTAGGCGAAAGAAGTCAGCTAGTTGCCTGACAAACACCAGATCTCTGGCGCACTCATTCAGAGCGATGTACTCTGCTTCACAGGTACTCAGAGCAACCAGGGTCTGATTGCGGCTCCTCCACGACACAAGGTTTCC
>CDMY01000297.1:34118-130918 GCA_001179505.1 Vitrella brassicaformis | reverse complement strand
CTGGGAACGGCAGCTCTCGGAAGGTACACACACGTGATTGGTCGTGATGGCAACGTCGGTATGCTGTCTGTCTGCCTGTCTGTCAGCTGCCCGTCTAACAAGCCTATTTGTGCGCGGACCAGCGACTCGCGCTTCTGCTACTGCATCGAAGACACCAGAGGTCTGTTCGGTGAGGCGGCCGAGGTGGCACAAGGCGATGTCAGGCTCACCAAGGGTGTCGTCAGCGGCAAGCCATCGTCGCTGTGTTTCCCGGCGGAGCTGGATCCGTGCTTCAATGCCGTCAACCGCTTCGCTGTGCCCTTCGACTGTGCGGACAGCCTGCCTGTCGTCGAGAGAAGGGAAGACATGGGGCCCGACCCAAGAAACCAGAGTTGGCTGCCGAACGAGCGGTTTCCAGTGCCGCAAGAGTCGACGTTCGCCCAGCTGGTGCCCGGCACTTATCTGTTTGAAGACGTGCACTCGAATGCCTACCTCGATACCATCAAGAACGTGGGCACCGGTGTGTCGAGCTGCATGAGGATCCAGGGCAAGAAGAATGATGATAGTGGGTTCGATGACTTCTTCTTGGACCTCTCGTGCGACACGACAGAGGGCGTCAGCGTGACCCTCCAATTCGACTGCCCCGACACCGGCCTCTGCTCCAACCGAACCGAAAACGAGCTCCTGCCCGCCCTCGCAGTTGTCCAAGGAGTCATGGTGGTGAAGAATGCCAGCACTCCGGCGTGCGAGGGCATTGAGGCGCAGATCGAAGTCGCCTTGACGGGCTACGTGGACGAGTCGGAGTCTCTTATTGCTCAGCAATTCGAGTACGATCGGACTCAGCGGATTCTCATCATCGGCAACGAGAGACAGGACGACCTAGTCACCGCACGGACTCTTGTCATTCTATCACCTGCGGCGCACACGGGCCTTGGTGTTATGACGTTTCCGGATGATGTGCCTGAGCAGTGCGATGTCCTACTCAACGAGCGGATTTTTACGGTGACTTCAGGGGGGACGAATGCTGGGGGCATCCTTGCGCTGGCCGCATCGGGCTATACGACAGGCCCGAGGGGCGAAATCATCCGAAAAGTACGTGCATCAATTGAGAATACCAAGGCATCATCTCTGTCTCTCTCTCTGTCTCTCTCTCTGTCTCTCTCTCTGTCTCTCTCTCTGTCCGTCTCTTTCTTCCTTTCTTTCTTCCTTTCTTTCTTCCTTTCTTTCTTTCTTTCTTTCTTTCTTCCTTTCTTTATATCCTCAGAATCCGTTGGAGGTCAGTCACTTTGCTCTTGACAATCAAGAGGCGTTTCGGGAGTGCAGTAAGATCTGCAAAAGGACTGCGATCGACTACTGGGAAGCGAGTGCGCGTGGTGTCGCTCCCAGTGAAGTGGAGTCGGGATTCAGTCTGGGCAAAGACCTCAAACAAGCGCTCCTCGGCGAGGCCCTTCCATCGATTTCCTATCCCATCTACGGACCCGGACAATCGCCAGACCTGCCATTCGGCAGCGTGTTGACCGGGGACTTTCCCTTCATCCAGGTCAACGAGGAGCAGCAGCGGCTCAACGACACTTTAGCCAATTGCGCGCCCTTGTTGGAGGCAAAGGGCAAGCCCTTGTTGGAGAACTTGGAGAACCTTGCCATTCCCGTGTCGGTCCTTTGCACCCCCGGCACTGATCCCACTGCCCCATTTCGATCGTTCGAGCTCTTCAATACCGAGACGGGTACGTCGCTTGACTTGGTGGTGAAGGGGAAGCTCGGCGAACTGATTGACAGAAGAAAAGGTGCATGCAGCAGCAAAGCCAGACAGCACTAAGCATTCAATATGTTCACTGACTCCCGTTTGTCTGCTTGTCTGCTCGTGTCGAGCAGTCTTGGCTAACTGTCGCGGACCAATGCTGCAGACGTTTCCGTCCGGCTTTGCGGAGATTGACTTCGACTTTTTCAAGCAGCTTGGCCTCTTGAACTCAAATGTCGTTGGCGACATCACGTCCATCGCTCTCGCGCCAACGCCCGACACGGGGTCTCTTGGAAAGGACACGTGCGTTATCGCCAATCTCACGCAATTAACCGACTTCTCGTGTCGACATGATGGGAAGGCCTTGACAGGCAATCAGAACATCGTGGCAACCGTTCAAGTGGTGAGAAGGGAAGGTGATGAGACGCAAGTGTTGTGTAACGAAACGATAGCGAAACTCGACAACAAAACGGTCGCGAAAGACGACGTCACAGTCATTTGGGAACAAAAATGCATGATGGGATTTGAGTGCTGTAAGCTGCAAGAAGACGCGTCACTCATCCTTCCGCTTGTGTACATCCCTGTGGTTTTCTGTCTCAGTTGAGGCATGCCCTGCTGCTAATCTCTCCGCCCCGCCCACAGCCCAGCCGTCGACATACCGCATGACGGATATCCAGTCCAACAGCCCGGCTCTCGAAGACGGCACCGACCCACCACCTGTCGACCAATGGTGTCTCAATATGGAAGTGGACCGATTTACTGACACTTCCGATCGTGCACCTAAGAACCAGTCGACGTATTACTTCAGCTGCGAGGGAGAGTGGGCTGATGTGCAAGTGAGGATTCGCTATGATGTGGACAACTTGGATGGTCGCATAGCACCGGTCAATTATTCGGGCAACGATCAGCCGCAGGTGGGCTTCGTGAATGTGCACATCAAAGGCACGGTGGAGCAAGTCTGGCCCGAGAAATGCAATGGCACGTTGGTGTTCGTCGAAGGTGGGTGCGCATACAAGGCAAGGACGCGAAACAGCTTCTCATGGATTCCTGTGCTGATGCGTATGTGTATGCCGTGCATGCAGGCACACTCGTCGGCGGCTTGAGCTTCGACCCAGTAGAAGACGAGGCCCTCCAACGAGGCAAAGAGAAGACCACGACGTTTGCCCCCGTGATTGAGGATTTGGGGCCAGGCGTGAACCGCACAGGAGTCCTTCTTCTGGAAACGCTGATCACCTCAAGCGCATTGATAGGGGAGATGGAGTACACGGTCATCAACGCCAGCGATGCCTGTGACCTGAATGTGACCCAGACCTTCAAGTACAAGAAAAACGCGACTTACAACTCAAGCGAGATTGATCCAGAGACGAAGAATAAGACCTTCCGTCTACAACCTGTCTTCTCCATCCCAGCGCTGCAGGTGCGCATGAGTGGAATACCAGCAAAGACCAGCTTCTCTGGTGCATTTGATGTTCAGGTCGGTGACTTTGATAATGACAACGTGACAGATCTCTGGAGCCGCTTCAGGATGTCGTGGGTCGGCAGCAATCAAACGGAGGTGGCTCAATGGGTGTCGACGGTCAAAGGACTCTTGAAAGAAGTGTGCGGCATTGGGACTAAAGAAAGTGAGTCGAAGAGGTCGTATTCACGTGGTCTGCTTTTCTGGATGCGTGTGTCTGTCTCTTTCCTTCAGCCCCGCCAGTTCAGATTCAGTGCCTTCCCCATGAGCCCATCGTCGTTGATACCGTCGATCTCTCCGCCACACTCCCACCCACATCCTCACCTGAAGTCAAGACTAACGACAGCATGGACCCGCCAAAGATCGGAGGCATCAACCTCACGTAAAATGCAGAAATACCAAACAGCACTCCGTTGGCCTTCCTGTTCATCATTGTGTTGCTGTTTGGTATCTTTGCCCTTCAGTACTATCGCCCGCATGACGCCCACCGAAAGCGAACTGAAGGAGAGCTTCAATGTGACAGACGTTTCCCCTCTCCAGGTCCCCCGCGCCTGGGCGGGGGAGGGAAGTCTGGACTGCCGCCCCCACCATATAGAGCGCCTGAACGAGACCCAAGGGGGCGGCGGCTTCATTGTCCGAAGCGTTCCGTTGACTGTCAGTGTCGATTTCATTCGACCAGACGGCAAGAATGATAGTATGACTGTGCGTCAGCTCTGCCCCGTGCTCACAATATGCGGTACGCAGAACGGTAGACACATGACGCGAGGAAGTCAATGGCTTGCTGACGTCTGTGTGTTCTGATTGTCTCGTGGCGCAGAAGAGGCTTACCCATTCAATGCGACAGAACACACAAACAAACGGCCATGAGCGACCGAGGGGCATCGTCGTGATGGAGGCACTCAATTGGTGGATCCGTCTTCATTTAGCCACGCGTCCCGTGCGCTGCAGGTCAGGACACCGTGTTATCCCTATGATGGCGCTTCGTTGCATATATGTCTCCCTGTCCGCTCCCTTTCCAGCTGTCTTCGTCCGTTGCTGGTGTGCCGCTTGCACGTGCGAGGTGCAATGGCGGATACTATTTGTCCATTCGTGCTTTTTTGCGCGTGTGCGGGGACGGGTGCATGAGCGTTGACACAGAGGAAAAAGCAATCGTCCCCGCCCGCCGATCTCTGGCTGTTACTTAATGAGAGGTCCGCATAACGTAGGTGTACCGGTCAGGCAGGCACCATGCGTGTCCGTGAATGTGTTTGTACGGTGACATGTGTACAGGCTGCATTGCATTGCATCGCTTGGTGCTGCTGTGCTGTGGTTTCGCTGCTGGTTTTGTTGTGAGTTATGTCAGCAATCAATTCAATTGACATGACGATGTACACGTTTTCGACTTTCCCGTCCGTGCAGAAGACACGCCACACTTCCCTGTCCCATCAAGCAGCACGAATTAGTCCCAGCAAGCAGGACGAATAAATACGACTACATGCATCACGCATCCATCCAAAGCCACCACCTAAGGCCCACAAGCAGATGCAGTCAAATGCAATCGATGAGATGGAGCATTCAATTGTAGCTATGCATTCGCATCGCCTCTTTGCCCTTTCCTCGCACACATCCGTCCACATGTACGTCTGCCTGCCTGCCTGTCCATCTCCCACTAGTCATTCATTCAATGGGGAATGGCATGGCTGCCCGCCAGTGAGAGAGCACATGCAAGGGAGAAGTCAGATCCAATCCAAGACAGTTACGATATCCAATTGATGAGAGAGATGGAGCATTCGATTGAAGCCATAGATGCGCATCGTGTCATCGTGTGTGGCCTCTGCAGCATGAGAGAGAAAGAGGGGAAGGGATGTCACTGGATGCAGCCGGCTGTACAGTTGGCAAAGCAGCTGGAGGTGGTGCATTGGCTGCAGCAGACAAGGCGGCGCAGAGGGGCGTCGTCGCCTGCACGAAGGAACGGCGAGGGAACGCACAGCATGGCATCGTGTGAACAGATGGACGGAAGAGTGCTCGTGCGTCGTCGTGCGCGTGTGGCTGACCTTGGTGGACGTCGTTTGTCTGCTGGCCACTCACTCCCCCCCGCAGCGCAGTCCCGCCAGACACCTCCTGAGCCAATGTGCACAACACACAGCTCACGCCTGTGCCGCACGTGTGATTGCGTCCCTCCCTCACCTGTCCGAGTGCAGCACTCGTCAACACGACAGCCACAAAGAAGCAGGCACACCACAGGAATCTCATCTTCGGCCTCAGTTTCACTCGGCAATATCCACACACACAGAGTACAGCCAGGCGCTAACGCAAACCGACGATCATCCAGTGAAGCCAGAGGTGGCGGCGGCCTTACTTACGCTCGCAACTCTTCCCGTACAGATGTAAATTTTTCGGGCCCGATGGACGATGAGATTGAAGAACACAGGTACACGCAAGGATCAGGAGACAGACAAGAACAGATTGCTAAGATTGGTTTGTGTTTGCTTCAAGACAGGAGGCCAGATGAATGAGCGAATCGTATGCTGGCAGGGTGGCTTCTCGTGTGCCTGTTCCTCATCGTGCTTACCCACTGGGAGAGGAGAGGTGCTGTGGGTCAGTTCACGACTGCCTGCCTCTCGGGAAATACCTTCGGACCTGTGGCTGTAGCCAACAAGAACTGCCTGCCACGTGAGCACTCGAGGACACACGTTGTGAGGCCACGCTTCTTCCGTTGACTTCCCGGTTTGTTTTCAGCCGTCAACTCGTTGCCAGAATTCCTTCAAACTGAGCCCCTTTCGAGATGCGAGCCCAATGCTCTGCTGCCCATCGTCGACCACCCCGAGCGGGGCAACTTCGGGCAGTGCCTGTACAATGAGAACGTCGAAGTCTATCTACAAATCCAACAGGAAATCGCCCTCAATGACGGCTTGAATAATAGCAGGAGCTCAGATACGGCGGGTGACGTGACTGCGTCGGGCGAGAATCAGTCCATTTTGTGCGGGGAGCCTAGCGGCGTCAATCGCACAAACATCACTGACCTGGGAACGGCAGCTCTCGGAAGGTACACACACGTGATTGGTCGTGATGGCAACGTCGGTATGCTGTCTGTCTGCCTGTCTGTCAGCTGCCCGTCTAACAAGCCTATTTGTGCGCGGACCAGCGACTCGCGCTTCTGCTACTGCATCGAAGACACCAGAGGTCTGTTCGGTGAGGCGGCCGAGGTGGCACAAGGCGATGTCAGGCTCACCAAGGGTGTCGTCAGCGGCAAGCCATCGTCGCTGTGTTTCCCGGCGGAGCTGGATCCGTGCTTCAATGCCGTCAACCGCTTCGCTGTGCCCTTCGACTGTGCGGACAGCCTGCCTGTCGTCGAGAGAAGGGAAGACATGGGGCCCGACCCAAGAAACCAGAGTTGGCTGCCGAACGAGCGGTTTCCAGTGCCGCAAGAGTCGACGTTCGCCCAGCTGGTGCCCGGCACTTATCTGTTTGAAGACGTGCACTCGAATGCCTACCTCGATACCATCAAGAACGTGGGCACCGGTGTGTCGAGCTGCATGAGGATCCAGGGCAAGAAGAATGATGATAGTGGGCTCGATGACTTCTTCTTGGACCTCTCGTGCGACACGACAGAGGGCGTCAGCGTGACCCTCCAATTCGACTGCCCCGAGACCGGGCTGTGTTCTAATCGCACCGGCAACGTACTAATACCGGCCGTTGCAACGATCCAAGGAGTCATGGTTGTGGAGAAGTCCAGCAATCCGGCGTGCGAGGGCATTGAGGCGCAGATCGAGGTCACTTTGACGGGCTATGTGGACGAGTCGGAGTCTCTCATCGCCCAGCAATTTGACTACCAGGAGCCGCAGCGGATTCTCATCGTCGGCAACGAGGAGCAGGACGACCTCGTCATTGCAAGGACCGTGGCCATACTATCACCTGCCGCCCACACCAGCCTCGGCGTTATGACGTTCCCCGATGACGTGCCTGATGAATGCGATGCTCTGCTCAACGAGCGTGTCTTCACCGTGACGTCGGGGGGGACGAACGCAGGCGGCAGGCTCGCGATGGCCACGTCAGGCTACGCGAGAGGCCCGATGAGCGAAACCACTCGGAGGGTACGTGCACCAGCCGAGGGTACAAGCACATGTGTGGGTGTCTGTGTGTCTGTCTCAGAACCCGTTGGAGGCCAGCGAGTTTGCCATAGACAATCGAAAGGCGTTTCGGGAGTGCAGTGAGATCTGCATCGAGCTTGCGAACAAGTATCGGGAAGAGCGCCCGCCTGCTAACGTAGCGTCGAGCGAGCTTGAGTCGGGATTCCGTCTAGGTCAAGACCTCCAAGAAGCGCTCCTCGGCGAGGCCCTTCCAACGATTCACTTTCCCGTCTTTCAGCCAGGAGACAAGTCGCCAGACCTGTCCTTCGCCAGCGTGTTGACCGGGGACTTTTTGCTTGCTACGCCGGAGCTACTCAATGACACTTTATCCAATTGCAATGTGTCAGATCCCATGTTTGAGAACATCTCTCTTGCTGTGTCGGTCCTTTGTACCTTCGGCACTGATCCCAGTGCGCCGTTTCGGTCTTTTGAGCTCTTGAACACGGAGACGGGCACGTCGCTTGACTTGATACTGAAGGGTTCGCTCGGTAGGTACCCTTCAGTATCAGGAGATCTGTCAGGCCGTTTGATCAATCTGGTTGTCTGTCGTTTTCTCAGGCCCTTTGATCGATGATAGAGAAGGTAGATGGAGCAAAAGCACTAACATGCGACATATTTTCCTCTTCCATCTGTCTGTCTGTCTGTCTGTCTGTCTCTGAGTGTTGGCCAATTGTCGAGGACCAAGACTGCAGACATTCCCCTCCGGCTTTGACCAGGTTGGCCGCGTGGAATTCCTTAAGGAGCTTCTGCACCCGGAGTTCGTCGGCGAGATCACGGCCGTCGCTCTTGCGCCCAATGGGGGGGTTCTCGGAGAGGATACGTGCGTTGCCGTACAAATAGAGCAACTGAGTAACTTCTCATGTCGACATGACGGAAAAGCCAAGGAAGGCGACCACAACATCGTGGCAAGCGTAAAATTTGTGAATAAAAAAGACACGGATATGCGGTGCAATGACACGATAGCGGCATTTGATGAGGATGAAGAGGGGTTCAAAGTCATTTGGGAAGAAGAATGCATGATGGGATTTGAGTGCTGTAAGCTGCAAGAGAAAGCAGAGAGAGCTCGCCTGTCTGCTGTGTACATTCCTGTCGTTTGTGTCTCAGTTGAGGCATGCCCCGCTGCTAATCTGTCTGCCCCGCCTACAGCCCAGCCGTCGACATACCGCATGACGGATTTCAAGTACAACAGCTCAGCTCTCGAAGACGGCATCGACCCACCACCTGTCGACCAATGGTGTCTCCAACTAATAGTCGACCGAGAGACTAACACTTCTCCTACTGATAAATTCGCGCCCACAGACGAGTCGACGTATTATTTCAGCTGCGAGGGAGAGTGGGCTGATGTCCAAGTGAGGATTCGCTATGATGTGGGGAGCCTGGATCGTCGAATAGCAGCAGTCAATTATTCGGGCAACGATCAGCCGCAGGTGGGCTTTGCAAATGTGGAGATCAAAGGGACGGTGGAGCAGGTGTGGCCTGAAGACTGCCAAGGCACACTGATGTTCGTCGAAGGTGGGTGCATACATAAGCCAGGGACGGAGAAAACAGCCTGTCATGGATTCCCCTCCTGATACGTGTGTGCTTGCTGTATGTGCAGGCACACTTGTCGGTGGCGTCTCCTTCGACCCAGCAGAAAACCAGGCCCTCAGCCGAGGAAAAGAGAAGACCACGACGTTTGCCCCCGTGATTGAGAGTGTGGGGCCTGGTGTAAGTCGCAAAAGAGTCCTTTTTCCGGAGGTGCTGATCACCTCAAGCGCGCCGATTGGAGAGATGCAGTACACGGTTCTCAATGCCAGCGACGAGTGTTACCTGAATGTGACCCAAACGTTCACGCACGAGACCAATGGGACTTTCAACTCAAGTGAGTATGATCCGAAGACGAATTCGAGCCGTCAACAAACCGTATTCTCCGTCCCTGCGCTGCAGGTGGGCATAGGTAGACATACCAACAAAGACCAGCTTTCATGCTCATGTCCGTCCTCTGATGCATTTGATGTTCAGGTCCGGGACTCAGATAATGACAACGTGACAGATCTCTGGAGCTTCTTCAGAATGTCCTGGTTCAGTGAGGGACAGGACTTATCGCAATGGGTATCTGTAATAACGGGGCCCTTGAGAGAGGTGTGCGGCATCGGGACTGAACAATGTGAGTTGAACCGGAGACATCTACGGGGTCTGACTTTTGATATACGCGTGTCTGTCTCGTCTCTTTCTCCCAGCCCCGCCAGTTCAGATTCAGTGCCTTTCCCATGAGCCCATCGTCGTTGATACCGTCGATCTGTCCGCCACCCCCCCACCACCACCTGACGGCGAGACCCAAAACATCATGGCCCTGACAACGATCGACGGCATCGACCTCAGGTGACATGCAAATCAACCAAGCAGCACTCCGTTGGCATTCCTGTTCGTCACTGTCTTGCTGTTTGGTCTCTTTGCCCTTCAGTACTATCGCCCGCATTGCGCCCACCGAAAGCGAACTGAAGGAAAGCTTCAATGTGACAGAGGTTTCCCCCCTCCAGGTCTCCGGCGAATTCAAGGAGGGAGCCCTAGACTGCTTCCCTGACCAGATCGAGCGCCTTAGAAACGAGACCCAAGGGCGCGGCGGCTTCGTTGTTCGAAGTGTTCCGTTAACTATCAGTGTCAATTTCACTCGAGACGGCGTGGAAAATCGTATTCGTCTGTTTCAAGACTGCCCCGTGCTCGTAATTTGCGGTACGCAGGACGGAAGACAGAGGATGCAAGGACACCAATGGCTTGTTGCTGTCTGTGTGTTCTGATTGTGTTTTCGTGCAGAAGAGGCCTATCCCTTCCGTGGTTAGCCGCTCTTTGCAGCCAAACATTCATGGGGCAACCGACGGACATCGTCCGTGAGCTCGGCATTGTTTGCGGGCCTCCGATCGCGGCACTCAACTTGTCGGCATTTCTACATTCAGCCGCGCGTCCCGTGTGCTGCAGGTCAGAAGAGATCGGCTGCCAGCTCCAGTGTTATTCTGTGTGTGGTCATTTCTGCCTGCCTGCTTCATTTCCAGGTCTCTTCGTCCGTTGTCGGTGTGACGCTTGCACGTATGACGTGCAATGACGGCCGGCCTATTTGTCTATTCGTGCATTCTTTCGTGACTTTTTGCGCCTGTAAGGGGACGGAAGCGTCGTGCTGACGCTGATGAGAGGGCAATCGTCCCTGCCCGCCGTTCATGCTGTTGCTCCACTATGAGGCGCGTGGGCAGGCTGTATCCAATTGGCAGACAGATCGCGTCAATTGATAGACAGCATTGCATCGCTTCATGTTGTTGGGTCCGTCGATGGTTTTGTTGTGAGTGTCCACATGCAATTCAAGTCACATGACTCGCCATCCATCGTGCATGGTAACGTACGCGTTTTCGATTTGGCGCCAATGAACACGCGCACATTCACACACATGTCCGTGACTTAATTCATTCATTCATCGCGTCTCCATGAACACGGAAACGGTTAGCAGCCCTGCGAAAACCAGGCAGGGACGTTCGATGGTGTCGTGTCATGCGACCCCTTGGGGCCGCCTGGCTTGTGTACTTCCCCTGGGCCGGGGGAGTGGCTTGCCAGGTATGTCTTGCATGCTTGGTGTCCATGTTGTATGTGCACAGGTATGTGCCTGTCTCTCACTTTCTCGGCTTTCACAGGGCGCTCGACAATCCGGCCTGGTTATTTGTGAACTGAGAAATTTATCTGATTCGATCACATTGCCTGCAGTGTTCTGTCCTGTTCATGAGGCAGTGTGGCACGTGCAGTTTGTTTGACGAGTGAGATATGGCTGACTGGACATAATAGTACTTCAGTCACAGGCCATTCATGAACGCATCCGAGTCTGCAATACGATGACGACATCGGATGCCTCATATCTATCTATCTTTGTCTGTACTCACTCTTCAGTCATGCACACATGCACTCGCAGACTGAAGAGAGAGAGAGAGAGAGTCAACATCAAATGCACGCCTCATCCATGGGCGTGTACGTGAGTGTGTTCAGCACCTGTGCGACTGAAGGCGTCGCCAGCTGTACGAATGAATGAGAGCTTCTGCATCAGTCATCTCCCCTCTGTACCAGTGCAGTTGGCAAAGCAGCTCAGGCGGCGCAGAGGGGTGTCATCGCCTGCACGAATCAATGGCGAAGAAAGACACAGCTATATGATTTGCACAGATGGAAGCGTGGGTGTTGTGTCTTTGTTGACTCACCATCGTGGTCGTCGAGCGTCTGCTTGCCACCCAGCAGCGCAGTCCCTCTGGACACGCTACGGTCACCCTAACCGAAGGAGCCTCTCCAAGCAGACGGGGTCTGCGAACGCACCGCCAGACAGACCCTCAGTGCACACCACGCCACCGACAATGCCTCCTCCATCCCCACCACACCCACTCGACGCATCCGACACCCTGCAGCCCTTGTCCGCCCGGCCTCCTCACCGCCCACCACACCACCGATAACGCCTCGTCCATTGTCACCACACCCACGTGAGCCACCCGATCCCTCTGCTTCCTTGCCGTGGTCTTTGTGTCCTCCGATGCTGTCGGCAGCGTCGTGGCCGGCCGCCTGCTGGGGGCGAAGGGGGGAGGGCAGCGGACGGCAACACGTTAGCAGATGATGACTCAGGCACAGCGCTCTCAGCGGGCAGCTCACGGACAACACACAACTGTTGACCGTCCCTCCACTGTTGTTGCAGAAGGGCGTCATCGCCTGCATGAATCAATGGCGTGGAAACGCACAGCATACGTAGATGGAGGGGTGGGCACCCCCCACACAGCCATCCTGATGCGCCAGCACCAACACACCAGTGACAGCCGCACAATGTTCTCAATTTATTGAATGTTCTCATCCGTTTGTGTGTTATTTGTGTGTTCCTCGCCTCTGCGAGCAAGGAGCCTCTGAGCTTCATTTTCCCTCTGCGTGCGTACGCGACCAGCGATCGGTCTGCGAGCTTAGCTGTTTCCGAGGACCGTCGTTTTGCCGATCTCACGACTCAGTTTGTGTCAGATCAGACCCTTGCTGTCATGTGGTCGAATCTGGCAGCTTTCTTGCTCCCGCTTGCGCTGCTTGCTGACGACACCTTTGCACTCAGCAGACCGCCAACAGCATTCCTGTTGCCCCTGAGAAGCGAGGAGGGGCCAACACGAAAGAGAACTGGTCGCGTTCGCAGCGGTTTTGCGTCGCTGAGGATGTCTGGTGCGCCGACGGCCATCAGTGAGCCACCACCGACAGCCATTGAGCCAAGGCGGGAGTCCAGGCATGACCCGTAAGCGCACAGCAACGTGCCATGAAGGGAATGGCTTCTTCGTGGGTTCTCTTCGTGTTCAGGTCGCTGTGTGACGTAGATGCGTTCAAGCGGAACTTCATGGAGCCACCAGAAGGCTACTATTACCTTGAGGGGGACATACCGAGCGACCTGGAGGTGAGGAAACGGCATTGCTGGGTCAAGCATGATGGTAGTTTCTCATTTGTGTGGCCGTGCCCGTGTGATGTGCTCATGTGGTCGCGCAGGGAACGTTCTTCAAGAACATCCCTGCGAAGTTTGAGATCGGCGGCGAGAAGATCACACACCCATTCGACGCACATGGAATGGTAGGCCCGCACGAGGGACGAAGAGGCCGACACACTGATCTGCGCACACATGATTTTGTCCCTCTCGGCCTCTCAGATAGCGGCGGTGACCTTTCAGGACAGCACGGCGTTCTTCAGGAACAAGTTCATCCGAAGCCCCTACTACCTGCGGGAGCTGAGGGCCAACCGCATCCTCTACAGGGGCGTCGGCACACAGAAGAAAGGCGGATGGATACGTAACGTTTTCGACACGTTCCTTCGCAACGTCGCCAACACCCATGT
Source organism: Vitrella brassicaformis (assembly GCA_001179505.1). NCBI lineage: Eukaryota > Vitrellaceae > Vitrella > Vitrella brassicaformis. The sequence goes on along the minus strand of CDMY01000297.1, from coordinate 117,789 downwards.
GGTCTATTGGTCGGGATTCCTGCTCGCCTTGTGGGAGGGGGCGGCGCCCTGGAACATGGACCCAATTGCTCTGGGCTGCTGGGGGGCCACCGACCTCCGCAAGTCGCTGGAGAACACGAGGGACCCGTTCAGCGCCCACTACAAGATCGACCCCATTCGCAATCGGCTAGTCAACTTCGGCACCAAAATCGGACTTAACTCGGGCAAGGTGGGAACCGAGACGAAAAGGGATGATGGGCAGGAAGCGGCGTCGATGTGTGTGGTGTGTGTTTGTGTCCGCGCAGGTGACCGCATGGGAGTACGACGACCAGTTTGACTGTGTGTCGCGGAAGTCGTTCAACGTCCAGGGGACGCCATTCATGCACGACTGGGCGCTGACAGACAAGTAAGCACGCCAGACGGAGCCTCTCAGTCACCGTCTAAAGCAATGTCGGTGAATTCTCCCTGGTCTGTGTGTGTGCAGCTATTATGTGTGGTTCCAGAACCCGACCAGCTTCAACCCTTTCGCTTTCCTTTTGGGCACGAAGACGGCCTTCGAGTGCATCGACTTCGACAAAACCAAACCTGCAGTCGTCCACCTGCTGCCCAGAGACAGCAACATGAAGGTACACGCGTAGCTAACACACGTGTCTGTGAGGAGATGTGGTTGCATCTTGGTTGCGTGTGCCGGTGGTGTGTGTCAGGATGGCGAGGGATTGATCAGTGTGCCGATCGACAGCTTCTTCAACTTTCACTTCGTCAATTCGTATGAGGACAAGGGTGAGCCACACATGAACACGGCAAACATGGCCGACGGACGTATCGGATCGTTTCCCTCCTGTCTGTCTGCCTGTCCTCTCTCTCTGTCTCTGTGTGTGTGTGTGTGTGTGTGTCTCCAGCCACGGGTGAGGTGGTGGTTGATGTGGTGACGATAGACAACTACGATAAGTTCGACATCGACGATGACATTCCGCTCTACGAAGCAGAGGACCTCTTCGCCAACGTGTCAAAGGTATACACACATCCAGATACAACGCATTCATCACTCTTCTGGAATCATCTCCCTTTATTGTGTGTGTGTCAGTCTCTGATGTATCGGTATCGACTGAACACCCGTGACGGCACCTTCAGGAAGGAGCCGCTCGTCACAGACCGCTCGCTGGACTTCCCCACAGTCAACCCACGAGTCGTCACACAAAAACACAGGCAAGCACCGGGGGAAGCCATCCTTGCAAGACTTGCGCAATGAGATAAATGTGCTGTGGCTCGTGTGTATGGTGCGCACAGGTATGTGTGGTTCTGTGCCCAGAGTGAGGTGGGTCCGAGCGGCCCTGTACAGGCGCCCGTCAAGCTGGACGTGGAGACAAATGAGAGACAGGTACGCATTTTAAGGGCGCCATCCATCACTCAAGCATGGACTGGAATCCCCTTCTCTGCGTGCGTCCTTATCCCTTCATTGTCAGATATGGTTGCCCGAGCCCCACGAGTTCGTTGGCGAGATGGTGTTCGCCCCCAAGAAGGCCAAGCCGCCATATCCCGACACGCCGGAGGACGAGGGATACCTACTGGCATACCTCTTTAACGGGCGAGATATGAAATCTGAGGTACGCGACATCACCGAAACACTTGCTACCAAAAGGCCAGTCAGTGACGCAATCTCCCGTCGCGTGTGGCTGTGATGTTGGTGCAGCTGTTGATCTTTGAGGCGCGTGACATCAGTCAGGGGCCGATCAGGAGGCTGCCCCTGCAGTATGCCCTCCCATTGGGGCTTCACGGGCAGTTCGCACCGGACGCCGTCTTTGACAAGAAAAGGTGCGCAGATTCTGGGCGTCATCGTCTCTGTCACGTTTCCATCCTATCTCTGGATTTGTGTGTGTAGGCTTGAGAAGCAGGTGGATGTGGCGATGCTGTGGCTCGACAAGGGCTGGGGGCGCAAGAGTGAGGCGGGATTCTCGATCATCGATCCCGCAATACTATGATGATGATAGATATCATCAGAGGGCCGCTGTCCATCCACCGCCTTGTCTGTTGAATGGAGTTTTTCCGCTGCTCTGTGTACATAACGAGTCGGGGTACTGGCTGCCTACCAACCCATCTGCCTGTCTCCTGCCTCCCTCTTCGTCTTGTTCTGCCCCCGTTTTGTTCCTTCCCTCATTCTATATGTTGGCCGCTCGTTTTGCCACATTCATGGTGCTGCCGTCCCGAAGGGACCTTTGCAGTGATAATGATAAGTGAGAGTACTCATCGTGCATGCGTGTCACACGCGCATTCCATTACAGGTGTACAGGGAGTGGGTGGGGATCACGGGTAGCAATCGTCTTTATGGTCACATGTGCATCATGGGACGCAGTGACGCGCAGACACTCATTCATGCTGTGATCAAAACGCGTAGCTTTATGCAGACATCGCATCAGGACGTCTTGTAGAAAAGGACCAATGGAACAGATCAATGACAGCAAGCGTGTGCGCTGCTGACTCAGCAGTGGTGTTCATCTCTCTCACTTACAAAACGATTCCGCATCTAACGGTCAATGGATACGTACATAGCTCGCCGGTCACATCTTCTCTCCTTCCCGCCAAATGAAGGCAACGACAGCCCAAACACGTCCTACGTGGCTAAAGAGAAGGCGACCAAACACGACAACGCAACTAAATCGTGTCTCTCGCTGCATGATACACACAGTACGAAGGTCTCTCTGTCGTGTGTGTGAATGACAGATGCAGGACGTCTTTTCGACATCCGTGCAACCGTCTGTCTCTCTGCCCATGTATCAGTCAAGTCGTACACACATCACCCCAGCGCCCCACCAGCCGAATCTCTGAATGTCGAGAGGTCCCCACCCTACCCGCTCGCTTCGACGAGCTTTCTTCACGCAATGGTGGCGCCAGCAGCAAATTCTGTGCCCACGTCGTCGACAGTAATGCCACTTCCAAGGTCAAGGGCGCAGCATCCAGTGTGCTCGAATATAATCAAGGTGTAATTGCAGTCCGCAGTGAACGAGACGCAGCCGAGCTGCCATTCAATGCATCGACACACAACGCACACGGGGGAATGAATAAATGAATGAGATGCGTGTATACAGTAAGCACCTTCACACACATTCACGTACGTACCTCGAGTTTGACCGTCCCTCTTCTAACACCATCGACGGCGGCCCGGACGACAATCACGTTCTCATAGTTGTCGACAGCGTCAGTCGCCACCCTCGACTGAATGTCTTCTTCGTCGTCTGTGCCTGGGAAGAGAACCACTTGAAAGTCTGTGTCGGCCACGTTACTGTCGACAGCAAAGACGACATTCGAACCGTCTGGAACGGTCGAAGGAATCTCCACTGTGTACTCGTCGATGAAGAAGTCGAGGCCATCCATGTCGGCATCATCCGTCACCTCAACAGCCATGGGAAGGCCTGTCCTTGTGACCTCACAGTTGATGCCGCTGATGGTGCCGCTTTTTGAGCCGTCCGCGTTAGTGACCTCATTGCTGATAGTGCACGCGGGGAGGCCATTGGCTGCGCTGCCTGCACCACCAGGGATCCATTGAGCATGACGTCACATGAGCCTCTCTCTGCACTGTGTCTGACCAGGGCATGCCGTTGTACTTTCCGGGGCCTCACAATCCTGCTCTGCGCCTAACGAAAGCCCACAGAATAGGCAGCTTGAGGTGCACTGTGGCCTCGCAAACCATCACACGTACCTCGTCGTTGGAAGAGCTCATCAAGTGCCTCTGGCGGACCGTCCACCATGACCACCCTGCCGCCTCTCTTGACGATGTTGACGTCCTCCACGTCGTATCGACGAGAGAGCAGCGCGTCAATTACCAAAGAGCTCTCCAGTTGAGCAGCCGCCTTCCCTGTGGCACGAGGCGCCCCGTACACTCCGACAAGCACGACGAAACAAAGGGCCAATACCAGCTTCATCTCGTTTATCATCACAGGGGTGCACGAGGCCGAAGAGCAACCCTCGAATGCCGCGAGACCAGGAAAGAAATCGTAGTCCGCCACCACGCTGTAGCGTAAACTCAGGTGTCGAGACTGGGGGCTGCGGGGAGGAGTCTCAACTTTCCCTCCCTTCAGCCGGGAAGTTCTTCCCTATCCCGATGACGGAAATATACACGAGCCTCGAGGTCGTAAACAAGTCCAACCGTAGAGGTAAGATGACGGTGGGTTTCCAGCGCGGAGTCTGTATGCACAGGTTCTCTTTGCTGTTGACAGCGCACATTCGACTGTGTCCAGGTGGAGAGGTGGAAAAGGTCAGGGAGGACATCGAGCAGGCCAAACGACAGCGCAGAGCGAGGACTTGGAAGGTCGGGGTGGGCGTTGAAGTCGGTGGGTTTGGAGGCCGTGCTGAAGTGGAAAATGAGACTGAAGATGAAGACGAAGAGGACGACAAGAAGCGGCTTGAGATCAACTACAGATATTTCGAGCGAGCAAACAACTGGCACATGCTGGGTGCCGGCAAGGACCTCACCCTCTACAGCATCGCGTCCTCCTACCTGTCCATCATCATCGAGGACATGTACACTCCCTACATTCTGCAGCCGATGGTAAGCAAGGGATGCGCGTGGGTGTGCAAATCAATGCGTTGGTGTTATTTCTGTGGTGTGGGTGCCTTTTGCGGGAAGCTAATTCACCCTTGGAAGCTGCCCGACGGTATTGTCCTCTGCAGAGGCAACCCCCCCTTCAAAAAACAGCTGCAGAACCGCATTGATGACGAGAACCAGGGAGAGCCCCCTTTCTCCCTTGAAAACGTGGGCACCATTCCTCCTCTTGTCCTCACGGCCTTCAAGGGCCCCGACAGCTTTGATCTGGGGCTGAGAGAGAAGACGACGCCGCAGATTGGCAAGCCCATCGCCAAGAAAGAGCTGTGGAGGAAGGCCCATGACGATCTGACCATGAAGAAAACCGAGACATTCCGGCTGATTTCTCTAGCATTCCCCAACAAGACGCTTGCGGTTAAGCCAGCAAGTATCGACCAGCGTCGGCGGCCCAAGCTTATCCTTGAGACACCTGCGCTTGAAAAGGACAGCGTCGACCGGGCGGAGTACCAGCAGTGGACACAAGTCGATCGACAAGAGCTCGTCATCTCGCCCGCGAAGAAAGCCGGATTATGCAGTATTTGCACTTTTTGCTGCTGTGCTTGCTGCAAGCACTGCATCGAAGCCGCTGGGGCGAAGGATGATGATCTAGTTTTCAGCCCCAAAGGCCAGAGCGAGAATAATTTCGTCTACGGCAATCCCAAGATGTATGAGTGCGTGGGTCTGCCTGGGCATTTTTTGGCAGCCAACGGCAAGAGTGTGGAGATCCAACAATTTGATCAAGGGAGTGCCCCCCGTCGGACATTGATTTGGAGGGCCATGGGGGAGGAGAGGAGAACTTCCATAACTTCTCCAGTGCAAAGTGAGGAGAGACAGCACTTTGATGCATGAAGCTGTCTCTCGTCTCGGTGCATTACTTGCAGATCTGCTGCCTCTGCGGGGTGCCCCACCAAGCCTTCCTGGAATAGTGGATGTCGATGAGGCCCTGCCTCCGTCTGTGCTTGCTCCAGCGGCACCCAGCAGTGGACAGACGGCACAGACAGCCACCGAAGAGGTAGACCACAGCTTGTCTTTCGTACGGATCGTGTCTCGCTTCGTCTTTTCTAGATTACCATATTCGACGCAAGCGCTGAGCAAAACATGGAAGTGCTAGCACGGTTGATCGAGCAGAAAGGGGCAAAATGCCTGGAGGAAGTTGACAGTGTAAGCCACACTTAAGTGCAGGAGCGATGGCCACTTGAGCTTTGATCGATTCCATTTCCAGGACGGGTGCACAGCCTTGCATTGTGCCACCTTGAATGGCAAAGCGGAAGCGGCGAAGAAGATAATCGAGGGTGGGAGGACGGCCCTCATAAAAATGGCAACCAAGGTACGCTTATTCATTGTGAAATCCTTTTCCACTATATTTTCCCCTGCTTTTGCTCTCAGTCGTATCCCCCGCCTATACATGTGGCGGCGTCCAAAGGTGATGTGGAGTTGGTCGGCACTTTCCTTGATGCCGGACTCGCAGCCGGAGGAAATGACCTCTTCACACTTCCTGACAAAGTGGGCAGCCTCGCAATGCACAAGAGCCTCCACATCGTTCTACTTTCCTGCTGCGTGTGCCACGTAGTTCGGCAACACCATCGCCAGTGAGGCTGCTGAGGAGGGGCATTTGGAGGTCCTCAAGGAGATAGTCGCGCGCCAGAAGGACCCCAAGGTTTTCATCTTGTCACTCAAAGACAAGGTAAGCCTGTGGCTGGCGAAGAAACGTTTCAATTGGGTATTGCTGATTGCTGTCTCATAGAGGGGCCGGACGCCTCTTCACTTGGCTGTGCGAGAGGGCCACAATGAAGTGTCGAAGCATTTGCTGGAATTGGGAGGACCGGCCTTCCTCGATAAAGCCACCAATGTGCGTCTCAACACCAACAGAGACAGGAAGTCCAGTGCGTGTCTCTGCTCGTGTGATTCAGAACGGCGACACGCCATTCATCGTAGCTGCGGACAGCGGCAACCTGCCAATGGTACGCCTGATGTACTCCACGATGCCGAAAGAGCGGCGCAAAGAGCTTTTGGACCAAACGAACAATGTAAGCAAACAAGGCACAAGACGCCGACTACGCAGTCTGTTTGGGTGGGGTGTGACTGCAGGGTGGATGGAAGGCGGTGCATCGTGCCTCACGGAAGGGCCACACGGTCGTCATAAACGAGCTGTTGAAAGCGGGAGGCGCCGCCATCCTCAGGGACCGCACAAAGAACGATGAGACGCCATTCATTCTAGCTGCGGCAGGCGGCAGTGTAGCCGTCATGGAGCTCATCTACAAATACGATGGGAAACCGCTCCTGGAAGAGCGCACCAAAGTGAGCCCTCTTCGGACAGCAGAGGCGCATTGCGCGTCTATTGCTCTCTCCGTGCATGCTGATCGTCAGAGCCAGTGGACCGCTTTGCACTGCGCCGCAAACAACGGCCATGCGACTGCAGTTCGCAAGCTGCTGAACTGGGGTGGCGTGTCTTTGCTCGAGCAGCGCACCGACGGACAATTCACGCCCTTCCTGTCTGCAGGTGATGAAGGATGCCATTGACATTCTAGCCCCTATCTGCATGAACCAATTCTTGACGCAGCAATGCCAAGGTGATGCAGGTCATGTATGATGCTCTCCCAGACCAAGCTGGTCGCAAAAGCTTGTTGGAAGAGCACAATAAGGTGAGGAAGCCCTCAGTCAAGTAAAGGCTCATGGATGAAGAACAATCGATGTAGGGCAAGTGGACGGCGATTCACTGCGCGGCGAACAAGTGACACAGTGTCGCTGTGGGTCAGCTGCTCGACTGGGGCGGCTTGCCGCTTCTGGAATCGTTTACCGATGGAGGATACACCGCATTCCTGACGGCTGCTGGCGGAGGACACGTCAAGGTGATGCGTACGATATATGAGAGAGTGCCGGAGGACAGGCGTCAGGGGCTGCTGGAGCAGCAGGGCAAGGTGAAGGCGAGGCGATCCCATGTCTCCGTTGCATCACTGTGTGTGTGTCTCGTCAGGGTGGACGGACCGCGTTGCACTGCGCCAGCGCAAATGGACACTTGGAGGCAGTCAGGCAGCTCTTACAGTGGGACAAAGCAGCCCTCGCTCGCAAAAACGATAAGGTGGCAGGACATACATACGCTGGCATGGCCATCGGCGATTGGATGTATGTCATATGTGCAGGGCGAGACACCATATGAAGTGGCCAAAAATAAGGACATACGGGAGGCCATGGACAGATATAGAACATGAGGGCTATGCAAGTGTATCGAGTCTTCTAGCTGTGTGTCTTGATCTCGCCATCTATCATTAGGATCCCCTGTCTGAGGAGACTCGCATTGGCATGAAGACAAAGGTCTGGTGTCCATGAATTCCCTCAATAGCTAGTGTGCGAGAGACGCAACAGTCCACCTACATGACAATGAAGGCCTACGATAAAAGGGTTGAAATCGCTCACATCACTCCACGGATCGGTCATGCCTTCCTATTGACAGTGACAGAAGGCAGCTTCAAGATGCCCTTTGGCGAGCCTCCACTGCTGCGTCGCATGCTCGTTGAAGACAGTGATCCCTCTTCCGATAGATATGCATCGTCCTTGAAGCTGACTGCCCGTTGGGGTCGATGTGCTTGCATTGGGACATGGTGAGACGTCACTGGCTCATCACTGTCGTCTTCCACATCGTCATCTCCGAAACGAATGTCTTCGAATCTCCTTGCAGACGCAGATGTGGGCTGCTCCTCGTCTTGGTCCTCCCGTGGTAATGAGAACGACGGCCGCGTGCGTCTGTGAGCATCCCGTGGTGTGACGGGCTGGAGATCAGTGACTGATGGGGCTGCTGACGCAGGTCTGTCTTCCTCCTGCTCGTCATCGGCATCATCGCTCGTGTCTTCGGGCTGGCCAGGTGGGCCCATGTCTTGGTGCTCCAGAGGGTCGGCCCCGCCCTGTGCGATGACTGAGAAGCGGTGGAAGGCTTGTTGCCACGCCTCTTCCCGCCGCTTCCGGTCCACAACATGTGGCTCGTCCTCACTATCCCAATGCCACCTCTGATCTGGCATCATGGCGCTTTCACGCCTCGTGCTCGCAATAATCTCTGTCAAAAGAGACAGAGGGATTGCGACATGACGTGAATGCAGGCGTCCTTCGTGCTCGGACCGTGCATGTCATCGCCTGTCTTCTTGGCCACATTGATGAACATGAGCATTGACTGGCGAAAGGCGGGGCGATCGATCGCGACGTTCTCATCCTGTGGAGGGGGAGGAGGCCTCAGACGAGTACTGCCGATGGTCGACCTTCTGTGGTCGTCGTCCACTTGATCTCTTTCCCGCGATCTCCTCCGTTTTGTCTTGTATTCTGTCGTCACTCCCGTTGTGATGGCAAGCTCGTCGTCCTCTTGCTTCTGCCAATCTGTAGCAGCGGCGATGTCAGCTCGAGGAGCCCGGTGTGTAGGCGGTTCTTCCCTCGTGATTTCGTGGTCGCCGTGCCCCTCTTGTTCTTCCCCAGCGTAGCTTGCTTCCTCGTCTCCAGCATTCTCATCTTCTCCCCCTGCTTCAATCGGCTCACCTTCTTCTTGAATCCCATCGCCCCCTTTTTCCTCCTCCTCGCTCTCGATCTGCCCGTTAGCGATAGCCGCGGGTGTCTCTGACTCGGACACAGACTCTTTCTCAGTCTCGGCAGCCTTTTGCTCCAGCATGCGTGTCTGTGTCTCCTCCATCTTCTGTCTCCGCCGCTGCTCCTCTTCTTGCTGACACACAGACAGTTGCAAACACATACATAGGCGCAGCTCTCCAGCATCCAAACTCGGCCAGCAGTCACCTCTCTTTTCTCCAGCAGCTCCCGATCTCGCTCTTCCTGGGTGACGGGGCTCACACAGGCGACCACCACAAAAACGGATGACATGCCTTCCGGCAGGCTCGTCTTCAAAACGCCAATAGCGAATCGAGCACCGCGATCCCTCACTGTGGCCAGAAAAGGCGTCTGCTCGGTGACGCGCTGGGCGATGGTCGTGGACTTGACCGTGTTGAAGTGGAAGAAGCTCATCAGCAGCCGATGATTCTCGGGCGTCTTGGTATGCATGACCGACTTCCAGTCGTTAAGCTGAGCCCTGGCATACTGCAAGTCCTGATAGCTCTCACGAATCTCCAGCTGCTCGTAGATCATCAGACCTCTGATAGAAGAAAAGACGCGCATAAGACATTTGTCGCTGTCTCCTACAGGCTCACTCACTTGTGGAGGAACGCCTCGAGCTTGTCGTCTCGGTGGAATTTGGTGCTGAGGCTGAGTGAGGTGCGGTGTGTGGCAATTTCATACTGCAGCCTGTCGTGAATGTCCTCCATCTGCCGCAGACGTCGCTCGTCCTTGTTGGGGTCCTTGGCCGCGGTGAGCGACTTCGGAGAGTAGAACGGCCTCAGCGGCTCCTTCGTCCTGTGGAACGGATACCAAAGCTCCTGCACAGTTGCACGGACCCGTGAAGTCGAGACAGAAGGCTACAGTGGATCTTTCTCAGCGTACATCGTTCCACAGGTCATAGTAGATCTTGGCGGGGCTGTGGTGCTGCAGGTTAGCCCAGACGTTGGTGGTATCAAAGACCACATCGATACTGCGGTAGGGCAGAGGGTCATGCTCCTCAAATGACCTCTGCGTACTGTCGCCGTCCGTCTCCCCATCGCCACTGGTGCTGATCGACAGCGAACAGGGAGATGGGACATGTGATCGTCTTGTCTGGAGTTTTCAGTGTGGCTTACACGGGGAATAAGGATGACTCCTCGTCGAGTTTGACGGCCTTGTCTCTCCGTCGCTCTGCAGCCACAAACAAAAACAGAGATCATAAACGTATGTTGTGCCGATGTCTCTTCACGTGCATACGCCTTTTTTTTCTTCTCGATGCCTTCTCTTTTCCCGAGTCTTCATGTCCTGTACGAGGAAAAGCACCAGCAGGGATGCAAGCCCAAACAGATTCACGTTTTGTGTGTCTACGTGGACAAATTTGTCGAGAGCAGAAGGCTGCCTTGCCTCTATCTGCTCAATCAGCCTGCAGCAAGTGACAAGGAAGAAGAATGTGCGCCATTGCAGGCCTTGACTGCAGGGTTACTTCTTCGCCCGTTCCGTATCGTAGAATCGGTGAGGCTGGTTGTAAGTCGTGAAAGGTGTCGTCTCCCAAAATCTGACGACACAAACGTATTCATCAATCAAGCAAAATGGACACAGAAAGGCTTACTTGACAGTGAGCCTCTCCGAATGCCATGTCATGACCCACGCATGCGGCCGCCTGTTCCACAGCGTCCCAATACAGACGTATGCAGGCGTGGGATAGCCCAAGAGGATGCTACAGTGGAGGATGCAGTGGTCGATTGGCGGTCCGACTTTGGTCATGAGGAAGAAATCTGGGCTGGTGATCACAAGCCGCTTCCGTTTCCTCCGTCTGCCAGTCGCGTCACCGTCTGTCTCCACTGTGTCGAGGGGTCTGGCGGCTGAGAAAGGGATGTTTTGTATGAAGTATGCGATGACGTTCTCGTTGTCGAGGTCCTTTGGTGGGGTGACGGCCGTGAGATAGGTCGGCAGGAAGTGTTCCCGCTGCCGCTGATCGATGGCCATGGACGGAAAGAAGCGATCATTGATACGATGGGCACTCGTCTTGGCGTCAAAGTTGGCCTTGTGTTTGGTGAAGTTCTTTGCAATGGCTTTCGGAAGACCGTCCGTCGAGCTGTGAGCCGCTTCGGTGCGAGGTCTGCACCAAATGGAAAGATAAAAATGTAATTTCTGAGAATCCAGACATCTTACAATGGTGCATCGAGTAGGTCAATCAGGCTTGGCTTTGTCCAAATCTGCCAACGCAAACAAGGCAGAGTCTCATCTGACCATGTGAGAGACACGCGTCTTCATGTCTCACTTGCAGTTTAAGTCTGGGCTGTTTCTCCCGTGTCCACGTGAGCGTGAGGTCCTTGCGGCCCGACCACACATACGCCTTGTACGCCTCCTCCTTGCCACTCACTCTGCACACAAGCAACCAATCAATCAATGACTGACGATCGCATCCCGGGCCTGTAATTGTCTACTTGCTTACACATTGAGGCATTTCTTCTCCTTGGCCGGAAATGGCTTGCCGTCCTTGTCGCTCAGTATTTCCCACAGAGGCACCTCAACACCACCCAAATGATCGCTGCCTGACGCAGACACAGCAATTCACATACACAGGCCTTTGCTTTGCTTATTGGTTGGTTGACCCTCGATATCGTTTGCGAATCCCCAGACATCGAATGCGATTGGCCCCTTTGCCTTGACATCCGACATGGCCACTCGCTCCTCGCCCTTGCTCTCGCCCTCGCGAATCTTGTATGGAGACAGACGGATCGCAAACGCAAGCTCGTCCTGGACAACAGCCGCAGGTATAAAACGGGTCTCCTCCCATCTATGTCGGTCTCACTTGGTACTCCGGCTTCAGCGAGCCCCTGATGGGCCGGGTGTGGCGCGAGGTACCATCGAATGTCACTTGTACACACGAGTCGATCTGGTCCCTGTCGTCTCGCGTATACAAGTGGTCGATCTCGATAACACGGACGATCAGATAAAACGCGCCCGGAATGATCTCCAACACGTCCCCAACCTGACGGTACCGAGGCTGGTGCAGGATCTGTACCTGCACGAGAGATCGACATGCACAAGCCTTATTGTTGCAGTGTGTCCCATGGTGCTTTCCCACCTTGCCGTGTACGAGACCAAAGAACCACTAAGAGACGTCGATCCCTTCGGAGTCTGCCCTGTTGGCCAGGGCAAGGGGCGCATTTAGCTGGCGACGGACATAGCCCGACTCCAGCACACCTTTCAACGGCATGAAGGCACTGCCGATCAGCCGCTTGGTCCGCTCATCCACTGCACGGACCTGATACAAACAAAAACAACCGCAGGCACAAGGAAACTGTGTGTCTCACTGCTTGTGCAGTGTCTTTACTTGCGCACATTGAGTGCAGAGTTCTCCAGATCGGCAGCCGTGCCGCGGAAGTACAGAACACCAATGGAGTCCCAGGAAGGGTTGTTGGTGCGCTTCTGCATGGGGCTTGTACAAGCCAGTTTGTTCATGGGGCTCCTGTACATGACGCCTTCCCGCGAGGGGATCTCCAGGTACAGCCGCGGGTTGCACAGCTCCTCCGCCTCCAGTGTGTTGGTCGTCGGGATGAAATGGGGCAGCTCTCTCTCGCCCACATCGGAGGAATTGACCTCAGACGACGCCTTCGATGAAGACTTCTCCTGCTGCTCGTCCTCCCCCATTTCCAGATCTTGTGAGCCACGCTCGTACGGCCTCACTCGCTCTTCAACGACGCTGGCCCTCCGGAGATTGCCGAATGGGAGCATCTCCATGTCTGCCAAATTGTCCAGCTGGCGGTTGATCTCTGACACGATCCATCTCACGCCGATGTGTCCTCCGCCGCCTGTTTTCTCGTCAATAGTTCTTTGCAGCATCCACTGTGCCTTGTTGGGGTGCATGATCTTCTCGATGCTCCAGTTGTTGAACAGCAGCTCGAAGTCATAGATCTCTTGGAAATACAGCTGGAAGCTCACCCGACAGACGTCGACCATTCCCACCCTCTTGACCTTCTGCTTGATTGTCTCATCGAAATACACCGTTCCCTGCGCGAAATTCACCAGCGACTTCTCCAGTGTCCCAACCAGCTTGTTGAGCGCTCGCCGATACCACTGCCAAACCTGACACGCACGAGACAGACACAAAAGGGCGCTGACAAATGCAAAGAGACGCGTGATAGTCCTCACTCGTTCCAAGCCGCACCTGCACGACGACCTTCTCAAGTTCGAGGTCAAGGTAGGAAGCCCGATACTCAAAGATCTCCTGCAGGTCGAAGTCTCGTGTCTCCTCGGGAGCAATGCCCTCCTGCACACTGGTGCGCACGAAGCACTGCTTCCTGAGGCTCTCTGGGTTAGCGGCCACGTACACACGCTCCTTCTTGTTGTCAGCCACTATTAGTCCTTCACTGTAGCCGCCGAATGTGAAGTCGCAGAAGAGGTCTCTGTTTCCATAGAGCTCAAATCAAGGCAAGGTCATGAATAAGTCAAGGCTTCGTTATGATTGCTTACTGGGGCCCCTGAGTGAGGTTCTCTATCCGCATGTCCCATATCTTCACCTTCACAAAAGAAACAGGGACCATGCAGATGTGGGCATTGCAGTGATACATGAATGTCCGCACCTGCCATCTCCGTGGGTAGCTCCAGTGCTGCGCTTCCTGGTCGCTGGCGCCCCGTCTCTTCCAGCCCTCCTGGATCTTTTCCACACGCGCAAAGAACTGGTCCAGCGGTATTACCTTCTCGGGCGGAGGCGTTAGCTCATCCTCAGCCTCCTCATCCCCCTCGTCGCCGCCCTTCTTGCCCTCTGCCTTGGCCTCCTCCTCATCGGCTGCATCTTCGTCATCTTTCTTCTTCTTGCTGTCCTTCTTGTCGTCGCTCTTGCTGCCTCCAAGCAGCCGCCCTCCCACGCTTGCAAGGAACATCATTTTCGGTAGGGCGATCTGCTGCTAAGCTTGCAGATCTCGAAGCCAGATCTGACCGCAATCATGGTTAAGTTTGGCAACACGATAGAGCAGGAGAGTCTGCCGCAGTGGCGGGGCTACTACATTGACTATAAGAGGTGATCATCAAGTGGCAGCAGCTGTGCATACCCGTGAATGGATGGCCGTTCTGTGTGCTCAGGCTCAAGAAAGAGATCAAAGAAGTTGTTGCCAAGATCACAGCCCAGGAGCCAAATGCCGACATCAAGGAATCTATCGACAGGTGAGCCGAAAGGCGGCGTATGATGGATGGTGGATGGGTCTGCGGCGCCTCTGCCTGTGTGCAGATTCGGGAACCTGCTGGACCACGAGATCAACAAGAGCGCCGTAAGTACTCGCAGAGATGCAGCGTGGAATGATTGATCTATGATGATCTACGACGTTGCGCCTGCCTGTTGCGTTGGCCTGCCTGCCGCGCGTGTGCAGATCTTCTATGAGGACGTGTTGAAGCGCGGCGTCAACAGCCTCGCCTCACTCAAGAAGCGATGGCCATACATATCGCCCACCACACTCCCACTCATGTGTAAGGACGAGCAAACGGCATACGATATGCGGATACATCGAAGTATTGCGTCGTGCGTCAGATGGCGAGTTGCGCCAGACGACCGAGGAGATGGCCGACGTCATCAAGTTCGCCGAGCTGAACGCCGAGGTCTTCTTTCGCAACGCACACTCACATTCCCGTGTGATATCTCTGCTTGTGTGTGTGTGATAGGGAGTCAGAAAGATCCTCAAGAAATGCGAAAAGAAGACCAAAATGGTCAGCCTCTTTCGTGTGCAAACGACATCATCGCATCCGTGCTGCTCTCTTCCACTATCAGGCTGGCTTCATATACCGTGGCACGACTGGCGAGGGGCTCCTGAGAGACTTCGTGCGCCAGCGTCTGAGACCCGACAACACCGCCTCTCGTCTGGACGACCTGCGGCTGTCGCCCAACATCCCCCGCCTGTGGGGTGAGCTCCAGGCCATGTTCAGCTCAATGCGTGAGAAGGAGGACCAGTGGCTGCGGGAGGGCAAGATCACCAGGCACCAGGTCAACGAGCTGCACGGCCGCACGACAGAGCCCATTGTGGACGGCGAGGGCCACCTCATCGAGCGCAAGCACACCGAGGAGCTGTTGCTGACCTTCCAGCGCCGAGCCATGCGCACCGCCAGGAAGGCCAAGTTCTACAGCACACTGGCGGGCCAGGCGCAGATCGACTATGAGGCCGAGCCCGTCGGCGCGGCTGATGCATTCGGGTGAGCCAGGGAGGGAGAGGACACAGATCGGAAGACCGACGACGCTTGTGCATACGTGTGTGTGTGGTGGTCAGTTTGTTTCTGAATCACTACAACACGTTTCTATACATGGCCAACTACTACGTGGTGATTCCCACGGCCAACGAGTACGCCAGCGCTCTCGGCATGTGGGCCACACTGTCGGGTCTGCTGCTCGCCATGACGCCCCTCTCGTCCCTGCTGTCGTCCGTCATTTACTCACTCTGGTCCAACCGCAGCTTCAAGCAGCCGCTCGTCTTCTGCACAATCATCCTAGTGCTCGGCAACCTCCTCTACGCTCTGGCCTTGCCGTTCGGCAGCCCTGCACTGCTTTTCCTGGGTAAGCCACGTCAGCCAGCCACCTGTGCTCATCTACATCTCCTGTCTGCATATGTCTATGTCTATGTCTATGTGTATGTGTCTTGTGGCTGTGTGCAGCCCGTCTGATTGTGGGTCTTGGCGGGAATCGGGCGGTGAACCGTCGGTACATAGCGGATTTCGTGACGATCGACCAGAAGACCTTCCAGTCGGCGATATTTGTCGCCGTGGGGTCACTGGGGATGACCGTCGGGCCCGGCAGCCAGACGTTGCTCAACATGATCAACTTCTCGGTCAGCTAACGGCGTGTGCGCACATCCCCGTTCCGTGCGTCTATGCGTATTGCAGGTGTTTGGTCTGCCTGTGAATCCCCTGACGGCCCCCGGCTGGATCATGGCCATCCTTTGGTTCATATTCTTCTTCATGACGTGGCTGGCATTCACTGAGCCCATCAGGAAATACGCAAAAAGGTATATATGACGACCAACCAAGTGCACACAGCAACCGGCTGGCTGTCTCTCTCTCTCTCTCGGTGTGTGTGTGTGTGTGTGTGTGACCTGTGGTTCTGCAGCCGTGATAATGACCTGTTGGAGCCGCTGCTTGCGATTGAGGAGGGCGACGAGACCATTGAGGACGGCATGCCAGCAGCATCATCTTCATTTAGATCTCTCAAAGATGTACGCATAGATGGATGCATGGATGGATGGACAGCCAGGAGCCGCAAAAGATCGCCTTCCTCTTCTTTCTCTTCCTTCTCGTGTGTGTCATGCCAGCCGACCAAGTCCGTTATGGACCCGTCGGGCACGGTGGTGTGCCTGTGGGTTTATTTCGTGCTCAAGCTGGTGCAGGAGGCCTTCCAGACGGCAGCGCCCCTCGTGACCGCGCACTTCTTCGGCTGGGGCGACGCAGCTGTGGGCAATATGCTGGCCATCATCGGCCTGCTCGTCCTGCCCACCAACCTGGCCGTCGGTGAGCGCCGCGTTCACAAAGACACAGACAGACATGTGAGAACCACGGTGCATTGTTCTCCCTCGTCATGCAGGCAAGTTGTCTCAGATGATCCCCGACCGTGTTGGCCAGAGCATCTCGCTCTTCCTTCTTGGACTGGGTAAGGAAGCTCGTGAGCAAAAATGAACCGATCACCGAGAAGGAAGGCACATACGTGGACGAAACACGGCACCCATGTATGTGTGCCGTCTTTTCGTGTGCACAGGCAGCGCGTTGACCTTTGAGCTGAACAGCAGCTCCTTCACCGTGGTGCAGTATCTGATAGGCGGATTCACACTCTTCATATCGGCGCAGGTGGGCGGAATGGACGGGCCAGCCAGAGGCGCAATCGACTGATCTGTATGTGTGTGTCTGCATTTGTGTAGGTGTTGGAGGGTGTCAACATGGGTCTGCTGTCCAAGGTGATGCCCAAGGTCATGAGCAAGGGCCTATTCAACAGCGGATTTCTTTCAACCGAAGCTGGTATCTGAGTGAAGCTGGGGCATCAAATGGATGGATGGATGGATGGCGGTCTCTTGTGTTTTCGCGTGGTGGCACCAGGCACATTTGGTCGTGTGGTTGGCAATGTCATGATCTCGATCGCCGGTGCCGTTGGTAATATAAAGCGGCGCACAAGCACAACACAAGGACGTCACACCGTTGTGTGCCTGCGTGTGTTGATATGATGCAGCCGGTGAGGCGTCGGTCAACAACCTGGTGGCGATTCCCTCTGTGGTGCTGGTTGGTTTCTCGCTGGTGTGCTCCTACGTGTTTTGGGACCGGCTGGTGCCCGTGGCCGAACGGATGAAGGCAGACGACGTCATGGCACCTCCTTCAGGTAGATGGGACATGACAGGAGACGCACACAGCCACAAATTCTGGGTATGTGTGTGTGTGTGTGTGTGTGTATGTGTCAGGGCTGAGTCAGATGGACGGCTGGGGTGACCTGCGCATCCATCCCATACCACAACAAAGTGAGAGGAGCCACGTTGGACAGGAGCAGGAACTCGCCCCTGCCACCATTCGGCCCTCATCTGTTACATGTTTGGGTGCAGGGTCCATCGTTCGGCGTGACAGCGCGGGGTCGTCTCTGTACCGGCCCCATACCCGCAACAGCGTCGCCTCCAGCTACGGCAACCCGCAGCAAGGCGAGAAACCATCGCAGGAATCCGTCGAATGAATGAACGAATGATTCAATCAACACAACACAGACATACATACATACATGCATCCATGCATACATACATACATGTGTGCCGCCTTCTAGTAGGTGTGGTGATTGGGTGTTTGGGGCGTCGCGTCGTGTGTGTATGGGTGTGCCCAACTTGGCGGGGCGTGCATGGGCATTTTTTCGAGTCTTGTGCGCGCAACCCAAGTGTTTGGTGGCTGAATGGCTGGCTGACTGACTGCAGACCTGCACTGCAGACGGGGGGCGGGGTGGTGGACGATGAAGTGCTGACTGTCTGCCTTTCATAGTAGGTAGGACCTCAGTTCCACATGTAGAGCGTTAGATGCACGAACGCACCTAGCCTGAATATGCATGGTGAGACACGCTATGAGACACACTTATTGATCGATCAGTGACGCCCTACCCTCACCCACGACACAGGGGCAACCACACAACAGGGGCCAAACAACCAACAACACAATACCAACAACACGCCCCCCCTCCCCAACTCCAGTATGCATTCAACTAATCACGAGCACGTTGTTTTCCTGGCCGCTTTTGTCCCTCTCGATTGGCATGGTGCGGGCGCACAACCAGTCCTTGCCGTTCACGAGGAATTTGTATATATACTTGCCGCGGGGGAGTATCAGGGGAAGGACAAAGGCGCGGTCAGCTTCAGAGAACTCCATCCCCTCTGTGGTCTCCCAGTTATCCCACGAGCCCGCAAGGCACACCTTAGAGGATCCGAGCACACCCGCACTTGGCAGAGGGAAGCGAAATCGGTGAATGACGTACCCTTTCCGGACTGAAGGCAGCACAAATGTGACTGCATGTGCTAGCGCCCAAACATGTTGGTGTCTCGTACAGACCTCTGTCCATGAGGTCTCTGACTTGTTTCTGTGAAAAGGAGGCGGCTTCCGCATCTTCCGCAGCGAAGTCCCAAGGCGTCTTCCCTGATAAACAGCAGAAGCACTAGTCAACTATCGATGGAGCCCAGACGTGGCTGCACTTACATCGTTGTTTTTGACGTCGAGGAGAGCAGAGCCGCCCCATTCCATTCTGAGAAAAGCAGAAAGAGCCACAGAGAGGGAGAGAGAGAGAGAGAGTGGATGATGTGTTCATGGTTCATTCTCTTACAGCTGAAGGACAGCTGCAGGACTGCGAATCATTTCACCGACAGTCATCACAGCATGATGCAGGGCCGCGTTTCCTTCCTGACAAGTCAAGCATATAAAGCGCACTCCCTTCGTCATGAAATATGTGCCTCACGTTGTCCGTCTGTGTCAGCAGGTCCTCTCCTTTGATCGCATGCATGGCCTTCATCATATCGGGACTCCCGCCCGCGGCGGCCCATATGAATGGCGTCATGCCTTCCTGCAATCAACACACACAGGCACACAATAGAGGATCGAAAAAATGTGTGTTCTCTCTCACCTTGCCTTGCGCATCGAGCGACTTGCAATCCCATTTCAGCAGCTCATTTACGACCTCAACATGGTGACCCTCGGCAGCTGCGATGAGTGGCGTGGTTCCATCCTCAATCGACATGGATACAGTCGACACGAAAAGACTTCAAATACACTACAAGTGTCTTCGGAAACTCGCACCTTGTCGCGCGCATGAAGCAATGGAGCCCCGCCCCACTTGAGCAGCTGACTGACCATCTCAAGCTTGCCATCAGAAGCAGCTGCGTGCAAAGCAGTTATTCCGAGCTGCATCCCAACACAGCCGTACAAATTGAAAACCTCCTCGCTCACATGGCTGTGATTGTACCCAAGTGATGGCCTGTAGCAGAAGCGACGGGCCGTAGCTCTCATACATGACCGACATGAGCCCAAGACGACTTTCTTCCTGCCCTTTAAGCATCGCCCAAAGGAACGGCGTGAACTGCAGAAATGAGATACACGCGATTGAAGCCTTGTTGTTAAACGAGTGGGTAATCAGGCTGCATACCCCCATGCCGTTTCGTTTCTCGAGTATCGACTTCCCCTGGTGAGTGATCATCTCAGTTACAGACCTTACGTCGCCGGCCTTGATGGCGATGAAGATGTCAGGCTGGTCAGTCAACACAACAGCACGTTGACGAAGGGCGGCATCTCAGCGTCATACGGCTCTGACCTGCGGCGCGGTTTTCGCTGGTCTCCTATACTTCTTCATCAGCTCACGAATCTCAGGCTTTCCCTCGCTGAGATCCCACGGACAGTGGCCCTGTTCCAAGATAGACCAGACAATTGATCCCTTTTGATGTGTCCACGTAGTCACCGCTTCGTTTTCGATTTCGAGCTCCGCACCCCATTGCAGCCTGGAAACGGGGACAGAAAGTAAATGAACGAGATAATATTTGAGTCATTCGTCTGTGTCTCTCACAGCTGAGCCACAGCTTCAGAGCGACCATGGGATACAGCATAATGGAGCGCCGTCGACCCACCCTGTGTGTCATGCACAAGAAAAGCCAGTCAAACAGTGTTCTGTATCCCGCGTGTGTCTCTCACATAGTTCTGCTGCAAAAGAAGGTCTTCTCCTTTTAACGGCATACATAGCTTTCATCACATCAACATGACCCTCGGTGGCAGCCTCGATGAATGGTGTGCCACCATCCTGAAATTCGCACACACACGCACACACACGCACACACACACAGTCGCCACAAAGCGGCGTTCCAGACATATTTGCTCCGTCACGTTGCAGCGTGCGTCGAGCAGCTCAGGACCCCACTCCAATCTGAGTGCAGAGAAAGGGAGGCAATATTTAGACGAAAATTCGCACCATTAGTTTGTTCTCTCACAGCTGCTTTACAGCTCCAACATGGCCCTCAAATGAAGCCCAGTGTAGTGCCGTGTATCCAGCCTGTGTGCCTCATCCACATCGGACAAGTCGGACACATCTCTCTCTCTCTGAGATTTCTCACCGTCATGCCAGTGGCCTGACCAAAGGAAGAAAGAAGGAAAGAAAGAAAGAAAAGGCAATGAAACAGATGAGAGGCGTGAGGAGAGACGTTTTGCGTGACTTCCAGTCACCTTACTCTGCTGCGTGAGAATGTCTATCTTCCCTTTGGCATACAGGGAGTTCATCGCAGCAACATGACCGTTGAATGCAGCCCAGATGAACGGCGTCCTTCCGAACTATCAATCGATACAGACACAGTTGACACAATAGAGCATCAAAGAAATGTGTGTTCTGTCACCTTGTCGTGCGCATCGAGCAATCTGGAATGATTGACAGTGGAATCCCACTTCAGCAACTCATTTACGACTTCAGCATTGCCATTCCTGGCAGCCACGTGCAGGGCACTTCTATCCCACTGCATGCACTCACCACCAGCAGGCCATACAAAGAGGCGCCACAGACACATTTGCTCCATTACTGTGTTGCGCACAGCAAGGAGCTCAGGGCGCCACTCCAACCTAAGTGCAGACCGAGAGAGAGATGAGGTAATGTTCACCTCATTCATCGGTGTCTGTCCGCCCTCACAGTTGAGCCACAGCTGCGATATCCCCTTTGCGTGCTGCATGGTGAAGCGCTGTGTCCCCATCCTTGTGTGTGTCATGCAAGACACACGGAAAGGTAATCAAACAGATGAGAGGCAGTCTGTTTGTCTCCAGCTTTTGCCTCTCACATTGTCCTTCTGTTTGATAATGTCCCTTCCTGTCTTGGAAACCATGGCGATCAGCTCGTCAACACGACATCCCTGGGACGCGAGGATAAGCGGCGTGTTACCTTCCTGCAATCGACACAGAAAATCGACACAATAGAGCATCGAAGACATGTGTGCTCTGACCTTGTCCTGCTCATCGATCAGCTTGGGATCCCACTCCAGCAGCTGATTGACCGCCGCAACATGGCCCATCTTGACAGCCACGTGCAAGGCATTCCAACCATCCTATTGCATTCCATCACAGTCACCAAAGCCGACACACATCTCCTCATCATCACCACTAGCAGCACAGAGGTGGTTTGGTTGTGGAAGTACCTTGTCTGTTTGCTGCAGTATGTCACGTTTGCTCTCATACAGAACTGTCATAACGCCCACGTGACCAAACGCGGCAGCCACGATGAATGGACTCGGAACTGTCTGGTCACCCTTTAACCAACGATGGAATCAACGCAGTGATACGTGCCCTCTCACCTTTCTTACGCATCATTATGCATCTCTCACCTCTGCTGGGGTGTCGATCAGCTTCGGATCCCACTCCAGCAGCTTTTCCGTCACCGCAATACGGCCATCTTTGGCAGCCAGGAGCAGAGCAGTCACACCGTGTGGCTCGACTCTTTGACTCACAATGTCTCGCTTCTTCTCATACATCAGCGACATGACATCCAAATGACCGTTCTCAGCCGCCGCAAGGAAAGGTGTCCTCTGCGCAGATATGAGAAGACACGGACCACTGAGTGCATTTCTGTCGTCTCCACGATCGCATACCTCGCCGAAGAAGCCGAAGCCAGATTTGTAGTCTGTCAAAGCCAGAACGTCCTTGCCATCTCGATTCAGTATTGCCCTGACCGACTGCAAATCGCCGGCCTGGACGGCCTCGAAGATGTCACCCTGATATCAGTAAGGAGGCCTATATCCGACGGCCTCTGTTTATGTGTGTACATGTTCGATCTCTGGCTCTGGTGGAGCTGGTGGGGTGTCGGGTGCTGAGGGCGAGACGGGCACGGGGTCTGGCGAGGGTGTGACTGCATGAACAGATACTCATAGGTGGCTGCGTGCAAGCCGTCGATCGTCCCCTTTGTTGGAGGCGCCACCCACCGAGTGCGTGGCTTGATCGCGGGTCGGGTGTCACTGCCATGGTACACATACACACCAGACACGAATTGATCATGTCCCTCTCTTAGTGTCGGTTTCAGGCGTCACCTGCGCGACCTCGCTTGTTGAGTTTGTCCAAAAGCTGATTGTATCATGTGTATCGCGTCATATTCACAAAGGCAAAGACACACGCAGGGTACGTCACCTCTTTTGCAGTCGGGCGATCTCGTGGACTGAAGGCGAAGCAACTCTGAGGAGCGGGCCATGCGAGCATACGAATTGCACTCACACCATAAAGCTCTGTCTTACTTGGATGGCCTGTTTGACATTGACGGGGGCACTCTCGGGGACGGGAGGTATCTGTCCGACACAGAGACACGTGCCTGCCTATACATTCGCCGATCTATCCATGGTGGTGCGTACTTCTTTGTTCTCGTATATCATTTCTCTAAATTCCCACTTGTTGAGGTTGAGAAAAGGCGCAGAACCTAAAGGCCAGACACAGCCTTGATGGATTCGATGCTAGACTGAAGGCGTGTCTTGCTCACCGCCGAATATCTCTGCCAGGATGCACCCGACAGGCCAGATATCTGACTTGAGCTCCAACTTGGGCCCTGCAAAAACGAGGAGACACAAACGAAGACGCCTGTCCGTCCTGTGCTGTGCTGTGCTGACTCTTTGCATAGGCCTCGGGAGGTGCATAGATGGGAGTGCCCGCTGCATTCACTCATGCAAACATGCTGCGATCTGATTGAAGGACGGGCATTGAAACGTCCTCTTACCAAACTCCAGAACGCTTTTGTGCGTGGCTTCGTCTGGCATCTCCCAAGCAAGGCCGAAGTCGGACAGCTTCACGTTGCCATCATCATCGAGCTGCAGACAGGAATAAGACATGGATACACATACAAGTTTATGCGGGGCCTTCTTTGTCGCTCACAAGTATGTTTTCGGGCTTGAGGTCGCGATGGCCGATGCCGAGACTGTGAGCATGAATCAAACCCTCACAGATCTGACGCACACACACACACACACACACACACAGACACAAACAGCAAAGTGGCCGAGCCATGGGTGTGCAGCCTCGCCTCACCTGCTTAGCGTATTTATCCTGCAAGTGCTCGGGGAGTCCTCCTGCTCGTTGGCGTAGCTTTCTGAGGCAGTCGCGAAGTGAATCGACATAAAACTCTGCATTGAAACCGCACCACAGCATCAAACTGTGCTCGGGCTTGCTTAACTCACCCAGCACGATGAAGGGGATCTTCTTGTCGAAACACACTCCCAGCAGCTTTGCGACGTGTGGATGCTGTAAGCGGGCCAGCATGTCCGCCTCCATCATCACTTTGTCGGTTAGACCCTGCACGACAAAAGATCCACACGTGCAGTGATTGGGATGCCAACGATGCCAATGGCATGTGCGATGCGGACAGTACATCTTTTCCGAGCTGCGCTATCAACTCCCGTTTCGCCTTCTTGACGGCGACTATCCGATCTTCCCATTTGGCCTTGAAAACCTGGGCGAATGATCCTCCCCCTGGCAGTCCAACACGGACTCATCTACCGAGCCATTCATCGTGGTCGAGCCTTTCGTTACCGATACAGTCCTCGTCTTCGTCCCAGTCCAGGTCGTGAATGCTTATGGAATTGTGCTTCATCGCGAAGGGGAGAAGGGGGAGGGGGGGAGGGAAGAGGGGATCGCGGAGGATCGCGAGCTTAGACGGGGGGCGTCTCATTCCGGCGGATGGAGGGGCAGTGGGATAAGAAGACATGGCAAAAGAAGTGCGCACGGAGGCCCAAAATACAATGATTCGGGATTTCACTTACGAGGTGCTTCCTCCTCCCTCAACGACCATCAATGATCGTGATGCGCCTACAAATGGGGCCTCGTCGGACAGCAAGTCTGGCCATGCGCATGGTTCGCATCAAGATGATCAAGCACAAACAGACGGCCATGCGTCGATCAATGGGCGGAACATCCTCAGATACCTCGAGCAGTGCGCACACGAGGGAAGGATGAGCTTCACGACCCCGGCAACAATCGTGGAACTCGGGTGGATGGGAGTCGCCGGATAGGTGTGCATGCATTGCCGGATGTCAGCCTCATGTGTCTGCTTGTAGGGCCGGCTGTGGCCTGTGTGGCCTGACTGCCGCCCGTCTCGGAGCCAGAGTAGTCCTCACCGACCAGGGTAAGTCGTTCATCTCGTGGGGGCTATTGTGAGTGGTGCTGTATGTGCCCTTCAGAGTCTGTGCTTCCTTTCTTGTCCTCCAATGTCGAGCGCAACCGCTCTCTCTTTGTCAAGCGCCCAGCAGCCGAAGACAGCCGGCTGCCCGCCGTCATGCCGCAAGAGGAGCGCCTCCACTGGGGGACGGCCGACTCGGGAAATGTTCTTCGGCAGTCCGGTGCCAAGAGCATCGACGTTTTGTTGTGCTGTGACGTGCTCGCCTTTTCTGATGCTCACGGCCCCCTCAAAGAGACATTGCTGGAGCTATTATCGCCCCAGACTGTGTGTCTCCTCGCCCACATGTGGCGAGACAGCGAGAAGGAGAGAGAGTTCTTCGCCTCCCTCCCCTCTGATGTGTTGGTGAAGCGAGTGGCGACAGAGGCCACCATACGCACTTTCTTTGATGCGAACTTGCATGGCTTGTCGGAGGCCGGCACGGTGCGTGACTGTGAGTTTCTGAAGTCGCTTGTGCTGGATGAGAATGAGATTGAGATATTCGAGCTGAAGAGGAGTGAGTGATGCGTGGACGATGGACGGTCTTCATTAATACATGCAAGTCTCAACACAAGGCGAGACACACTGATCACAAGCTATTGGTGACTTTGGTCATCCATTTGTCAGCATGTAGAGATCCATGTGTCTGTCTGTCTGTCTGTCTGTGTTTGTCTGTGTAACGCGTTGGTCAGTCGAACTGTTCTGTGTCGCTGGGCGGGCCGACATGAAATTTTTTGAACTCGACGTCACCCCGCTCGATGAACAATCCCACACCACCTGCACGCAACATGCACACACACTCACACCTTAGCTGTCTGTCCACACGTCCGTGTGTCAGTGTGTCTGGTTGCCTGGTGTGTTGTCTTTGGGGGTCTCCTTGTGCAGTTTTGTGTGGCCGTCGATGCTGATCGACACGCGTGAGTTGGTCGGCGTGATGGACTTGTCAGTCACTTGCACGTCATACACCAAACTATCACATGGACACACACATCATATCACACACATGACGCTGGCGCTGGGCACTCTCACCCTGCGCTGAGTGGGACGGCCTGGGATGCGATGACGACTGGGGCGGCGCCATTTTGCTGCTTGAGCAACAGACGACCTCTGCACACAAAACATACACACTTGCCATGTCGCTGTGTGTTTGTGTCTCATGTGCCGTGTCGGACTGACGTGGGCGCGTCGAGTGTGACGATGTATCGAGCGTCTGGCCCATGAGATCTGAAGGTCAGTCCGCCCGCACAGTCGTCGCCTCTCAGCTCGAGGGAGACGCCCATCGTCATCGGGCCACACACAATGTCCTTCAGCAGCAACGCGCTACGTGCACTCTGATGACACAGACACAGAGGGAGTGCGTGAGTGTGTGTGTGTGTTAGTGAAATGCTCACCGACGCTGCCGAGGCGGTGACTTCTCCTCTTTCGCGCAGCACCACCCACCCCGACTGGCCGTCCTCCCAATCCCTGCACACACGACAGACACAACAATACTGCCTGCTGCGTGTTGCTTCCTTTGCTTGCCCACTCACTCGATCGTGGGCGTGTCGGGCATGGTGTACAGACACTGACGAGGCACGGCCGCTGCGGGCAGTGAGGGTGAGGGAGTGCCGGGCGTCGACACTGAATCGAACGGCATACATATGGGTGTCTTGTGCGGTCTGGTGAGGAGACTCACCTTGCTGTGTTCTGGGTTTTCCCTCCCTCTGTTTGGCTGCGGTGAGCTGCGGCATTGGCTGTGTGTGGGGAAATGCACCGCCGACCAAACTTTCATCGCCTCGGAAGCCGCACGCAAACGAGTCGAACAAGGCGCGACCGGAGGCGAACACACCCATGACGCCCCGATAATCTGCACATAGACACCGACAGTGCAGACGGAGAGAGAGAGGTGTGTGTTACTAATGGTTGGTGAGAGCTTGGCCTGGGCGACTGGATTGGCGTTGACAAAGACAGCAATTTTCTCGGGCGAGAACTGCACGCCCAGATTGACAAAGCCGGCCAACTCGCCGACAGACGGACCAAACTCCACCTCTGCTCACGTCACACCACACCCTCGTCAATGTGTGTGTGTGTGTGTGTGTGTGATGACTGGCGTACCGTTGAGTGTGTGTGATTGGCCGTCGATGACTCTGCCGATGGTGAGTTTGCCCTTCCCGGGGTGAGCATTGCCCATGCCGGCCCGAGCGACGGCGGCAAAGCAGAAGTTGTCCTCGTCTCTGAACTGAAAGACGACTCCTGCGGATGGCGTCTCCTTGTCCATGTAGAGTGACGCCGCTGCGAAGCCCTCCGAGACGAGTGTGCCGTGGTGCATGAGCAGTGCACCAGGCAACACAGACGAGGACACGGACAGACCAGCCTCATCCTAAGACACACACAGAGCGGGAGAGGGATTGCTGTGTGTCTCATGGCCATAACGTGTGCGTGAATGAGTGTACCTGTGCAATGACGATTGGGTGGCCGGCCGAATGCTTGGCGAAGTGCCACCTGCCCGACGGGCCGCTCGGCGGATCAATCACCTCCCAATTGCTGAACAATAAAGCAGACAGACAGAGAGACAGACAGAAACATTGATCTGTATGTCCATTGCCATGTGTGCAGCTCAGGGTCAGTGACTCACCGGGTGAGTTCATCGGTGTAGTCCTCCTTGTAGCTTTGCTCTCTGCGGCGTCTGAGTTGGCGCCGTTTCGGCCATCTTCGTGTTGAAGTCAGCCGTCATACTCTGCAAATCGCTCAGCAACGAACGGTACGACGACTGACCCGACTGCACACACCACAGACACACACAGAAAACACGCACACTGGGTGACTGAGTGGATGCTTTTCATTGTGTTACCGATGCGAGTGACTTGAGCTGAGCGTTGAGTGTGGCGACCTCCTGCAGCTTCGAAGGCACATCTCGAAGCCGACCAGTGAGCGACACCGACCCGACACTCACAACCCAGACGCACACAAACACACTCGAAAGCATGATGCCGGCCATCGTCATCAGCTGTGTCAACGGCAACTCAAGGCAATGAAGGGAAACTGTCATTAACCGTAACACTCGTCTGTGTGTCCGTGATACTCATACAAATACAGTCCCATCAGCACGCAGACTCAAACAGGCTCAAGGGGAGGAGGGATCAATCCCCGCCCCATCAGCACACCCCAGTCCCGCAAACCCTCCCCTCCCTCCCCCACGCAGACAGAAGCTAGTCGCACGCGCGAGGGCGATAGACAAGCGAGAGCGAATCCATCCAGACACATGACTGAACCCCCGACCCTTCCACCCCTCCTTCTCCAACAGCGCATGAGCCATGTGGGCGATGAACACGTTGGCATCGTGTCCCCACACACCGTCACACGTCACCACCAGAGGGCAGAAGGTCACGCGGGAGTCGCAGACGGCCGAGCGGTATTTCTTCTTCTTGGCGGTCTCGTGCTGCTTCAGGATGGACTTGGTCGATCGGTTCTTGGAAGCGTAAGACGTTGCGTCAGGATCCGTAATACAGATGTCAAACGACGCAGCCGCCTGCAACTCAAGGCAATTGACTCAAGGCAATTGATTGCTTATTCCGTGTGCCTCTGCTTCGCTTGTGTACGTGCGTAACGTCGTCAGCCACATGCACGGAGTACAAACGTGTACGTATTCACATTGTTTGCCGGACGAGAGGAAGATCTGAGGCATGTCGGCCCGCGCGTGGTCCTCCGTCCAAGCAACTGGGTCCAGGGCAAGCGCGAGCGGCGAGGATTCACGACAATGGCGAGGGTGGCGAGGAAGTGCCAAGCTACCAGAAAGGTGAAGGGGATCAGCAAACGAAAAGAGGGACCAGTGTTGAATGACGGAGGAAGGAGGTTAAACTGTCGGTACATGAAACCGTGAAACTCTCGAAGACGAGAAGCGCGCACTTTTTTTCCAGCGCCGTGTTCTACTCTCACGAGGAGCCTGAGAAGTCGAATATATCCTCAACTGTGTGGTGATACGATCTCCGTTTCGAAAGATGTCGGGCACAAGCGATTCCTGCTCATGCGTCACTGTCTGGAGCTCTATCCTCCGCCTCCGCCATCGCCGATTCCGCCGACGTCATCGCACTCACCGAGGCTATGACGAGTTCGCAGACAATCGCGATGACGACTTCACCGGCACTGCTCGGGACGAGAGGGACCGGTTGATGCCGATGTTCCCCTTCGTGAGGCCTCCGGATGGTCGGGGGCGGTTCAGCTTCCGCCGTGGTGCCGCTAAGACGAAGAGCGATGCGACTCACACGGCTGATATGGTCGACAATGGGGTGATGTCTGTCAGCGAAGTCATGTCGACGAGTGAGCTCGAGCCACCCAGCTCACCCGTCCAGTCGCAGCCTTCACAGGCGCCTAGCCGGTCCAGCTCCAGAAGAACGCCATACCGCACTGGGACTGTGTCAAGGTATGAACGCTTCTGTGCGTGTGAGGCGATTTGATGACGTGTGTGCGTCACTGTGCAGGTTTGGTCGCCGTCGGTTGACGATATCGGGTGTGGAGGAGTCGATAGCCAAGGAGACTGCCGGGAGCGGCTCCCTCATATCGCCCCAGGGGCCGGACGACGAGAGGAGTGTCGGCAGCAGGAGAAGACGAGCGCCATCACTCACGCGGGGAGAGGTCGGTAGAGCAGCATCACAGCACACAACCACAAGCACAGCACCGCACGCCATCTTGCTGTTTGTGTGTCTTTCCTTCCCCTTGTTCATTCAGACAAGCAGCTCTCTCCACAGCTTCCTGTCCCACCTGCCCAGCTCCATCATCTTTCACGAGGGTGCGTGGGAGCAGGATTCGCGAGCCAGGCTGAGGGCCGACTCGCGGGACTCGTCGGCCATCTACTCCCGCATATCCACACGGCAGTCGAGCATATCGTCCGTCGACACACACACTGACTCCCCGCTCTCGTCGCGGGCAAGGGCGCCGAGAGAAATCGTCTTCCCTCCATGCTGGCCGGTATACACAATTGAGTTAGCGCCGTGGCGTGTGTGTGCACCTGGTTATGTTGTTCCGTGTGAACAGGTGAAGGGCCGTGATTTGCGTCGTCCGGGCGAGGCCGCGTTCGGTGTTCGGATCGATGTCGAGCAGCTCAGAGGAGCGGTAGGCACAGAAAGGGAAGGGCGAAACACCACCTGCCGTCCGTCACTCCTGTCGTGCATTCAGTGTGAGGGCATGGCTGAGCGGATAGCTCAGTGCGCCAACGACGAGTCGCCCATGTGGAAGTCACTGGGCACCAAGGGAGGAGTCGAGGTACGTGGCCATAGACGCAACACGCAAAGCATGCATTCCTTTGGGTCTTGCTCATCCGTCAGTTGGAGGAGCTGCGCGAGACGCGCAACAGCGTGCCAATTGTTCGTGGCCGCTATTCGTTCAGCATCCCCGGCCTCACCATTGAGGAAGTCCGCGACGTGTTCGTCGATTACGACTGTGTCTTCAAGTCACGCATCGACACGTGGCTGTTCGAGGGAGGTATCAGTGATCCATAGACAGGCACATTTGCGCGCACACATGACGTGTCCTTTCTTTCCTCTTTCTTCGTCCGGTCAGCCCAGCACGTTGCCGAGGTGGCTCCGCATTTTTTGCTGACGTACCAGGTTTTTCGGTCGCCAGCGCCCGGCGACACGAGGCGCATCCTGTGCCACACCACATACGTCAAGACGGTGAGTGAGTAAATGAGTCAAAAGGGAAATTGGGGACGGGTGGGGGAAGATTGTGTGGTGTTTGGTTCCTGTCAGTTGAGCTGCGATTATGAGGTGGTTGCGCTGACCGATCTGGGTGACTACGTCAGTGAGGACAAGCTCTACACCAAGGAGAAAAGCGCCGTCAAGGCAGATATACTGGTACGATGCGACAGACTGAGCACAGGCAGGGAGATGTGCCGTGTATGTCATCGCTTATGTGTACCTGTATTGTATGGGTGTCCGCTTGGTCTGCAGATGATGGGCCTTGTTTTGCACAAGACGCCTCACGGCACCGTCGACGTCACCATGATCGCACAGGTGAGTGACCCATAACCTGCCTGCCTGACCCTCCCACACACGTCCCTTCCTGCCTCTTTATGCGTACAGGCTGACATGAAGCCTCCCCGCTTCGCGCCAGCCAAGTTGCTGACGTGGATGTGGACGGAGCAGGCCAAGCAGCTGCCCCGCATGGAGGCCATCCTCGAGGAGCTGCGGGACAACCAGTCGGAAAACGGCATGGACTCAGTCACCGACGACACCGAAGACGAAGACGAACATGCCAACGGACACATCAGCGGCGGATGACAAAGTAGACGGACGGCCATGTGTGTAGGGCAATTTTCGTCTGATAGTGTGGGGTCGATCGGTCGCCGTGCGCACGTGTTGGTGTGCGTGTCCGTCAAGACGGCTTGGCCAGAAGTGGGTGTGTAGTGGGTACGTGTGGTGTGTCGCTCCCCCTCTCTCCCGGCCATATCGTGTGAGGCGGCCTTTTTCAGGAGGGAGGGGGAGGGGACACTCACACTCGAGAGAGGGACGGGCAATTTTTTCGACTATTGCTTGGGTGCTTTGAAGCGTGTACGTGAATGTGTGTATATGCGCGAGGTGCGTTTTGCGCGATGTGGCGGGGGTGAGGGTGTCGAGTATGTGTGTGTATGTATGTGTATGTGTATGTGTGTGTCCATGTGTATGGCTGTGTTGGTACATGGTCTGCTCGCGGCCCCGGAGGGACCATACACGATGATGATTAGTTTTCTGTCCGTGTATGCGTGTATGTGAGATCCGTGCGGTGTCGACGGCAACAAATATGCCGTGGATCTTTTTCTTTGCGCGCGCACGGACCTGATGGATGCATGTGTGCACGGACGCGTGTGACGCCATTTCGCGCTTCTTGACGCTTCACTCAGCAACGATGCGTGCGATGCATGCAAGTATACAAATGTGTTCGGGAATGGCCGTCAATCGATGGCTCTCCCTCCCCTCCCACAGGCAACACATGCAATTCACATTCACACAAATATCCCGACGTCCGCATAGCCCCTTCCCATCACACAAGTTGACAACACACCATCCATCCATCAGTACCACACACAGCACATGCAGGTGTATAAACATGTAAAGCAAGTAGGCGCTTTGGGTGGTTTCAGACCTGGAGGGCCTGCCTTCCCTTGCCAGCGTGACCGACTGTACAAGAGTTTCTCTGGTCTGCACAATCCGCAACGTTTCGTTGCCTGGCGAACCAGCCAGCCACTTGGCCACCCGGGCGGCCAGCCGGTCACCAGTTATGCACACCCATGTCAGTCAGTCCAGGTCGCTATACACCACACCACACGACAGCAGATTATCCACACACACACACACACACACACACAAGATGCGATCGCCTGCCTTTACATACGGACGGAAAAAGGCTGCCTGCCCGCCTGGTGTCCCCTCTGTCTGCCGGTCAGTTGTGCGCACGAGAGTGTGCGAGTGTGTTGCTGGTGTCTGGCTCCATCCCTCACTCATTTGCTCACTGGCTCCTGGCTGTCAGGTTCGTGGCAGAGTGCGCCCGGCAAGACACCATGAACAACAGTAAGTGCTTCATCGGGCCGTCTCTTGTTCACGCATCTGCATCAGCCACGCGCACACGCCAGCAAGCTGGCTGCATCTCAGCTCGAATTCACACCCCACCCCACCCCACCCCACCACACCACACACAGCCACCATCCATCCCACCGTCCATTCGTTGCACCCACACATGCAGACAGACAGCCAGGCAGAGGCATTCTCTTCACAGGGCATCCATGAATCCATCCATCAATCCACACATCCAGTCAGTCGGCCGGCCGTACGATCGTGGTACATACATACGTACATAGGTACAACATAGACATATGTACATGCGAGCGGGCCAGAATGGCAGTAGCCAGCAGCAGTCAGCCAGGTAGAAAAGAGAGAGAGAGAGGGCCATACACAAATGGTGGCACACAGAAAAAGGGCACGCCAAGTGAGTGTCGTCATCAGGCAGCCAGTCGGTCAATCAATCAATCAATCAGCGTCGCTTCTTCTCTCCTCTTCTCTTGCCTTGTCTGTGTCATCTGTGAGCCCAACAAAAGCAAAGTGGGCTTGGGGGGCGGAGGGGATTAGTCTTTGGCTGGGGTGTGTTAGAGTCGGTAGACGAGCGCCCCGCCGTTCCGCAGTTTGCGGATCCACATGATGAAGTAGTCAGCTGAACAAAAGAGCAGGAAGCACCTTGTGCTGTGTGTGTGCCTGCCGGTTGGTCCTGCGGGAGTGCACTCCCGCGTGCACTCCCGCAGACGGACGTGTGACGCACCTGAGAATAGTGAGTGGAGGACGTCTGCAAGGATGAGGCTGACGAAGTGCTCACCTGGTCACAGCACCAATCAACCAACAGACAAACACACCATGCTCTGTCTGTTTTCCGTGTGTCCCGCTCTCGCGTGTGGCGTTATTTCCCACCCTGTATGTATAGTTGTATCCAGAATGCGATCCTGACGGCCCTCGATATCACCAGCAGACCCACATAATGGGACGTTAACGGCTCTATCTGCAGCCACCCATAACACACGACACACACACAACACACAACACACAATCTGGCCATCCAGCCTCCCCCACTCGTGGTCCATTCACCCCCTCCCTCTCGCTGACCTCGATCATGTTCCTCATGAGGAAGAGTTGAGGCAGCAGCGCCACCGCCTCGACGTACATGGTAAACGCCACGAGGCTCTGGATCGTGAACCACTGCCGACCGGGGTGGAAGAAAAACGCCAGCAGAGCCGCAAGGGGCACGGCGAAGAGCAGCCTAAGGTAGGGGGGGGCCTGCTTGGTGGTCGTGTGCCAGTACCGCCACACCGAATACGACAGCAGACACGCTACAACCGTCGAGCACAGCAGCTCAAAGTGAGCCAGCCATGTCTGAACAAGCCAAGACAAGACAACAAACACAAGCCACACAGATGGCAGGCAAAAGTGGTCTCTGGATTGCCCACAGACGGCTGCCTGGCTGCCTGCATGCATCCCTACGTACCTCTACAAGTCGTGT
The DNA here is from genome assembly GCA_001179505.1 of Vitrella brassicaformis. Classification (NCBI taxonomy): domain Eukaryota; family Vitrellaceae; genus Vitrella; species Vitrella brassicaformis. The sequence goes on along the minus strand of CDMY01000297.1, from coordinate 84,040 downwards.
GTCGAAAGACCAGAAGCACCGTGCGAGTGTGGCGAAGAGGAAGCAGTACTGGGTGTCGCCGCTGAGGCCGTAGATGGACTTGTGACGCCATATCTTGTACAGCAGCAGGCAGCTCGCCGCGAAGTTGATGAGGTACCCGATGATGAACAGCCAAACCTCCATTCCTCACTGACGGCTACCGAACCCGGGACTGACTGCAGACTGACTGGCGGGCCGCCGGACTGCTCGTCGGCTAAGGCTGCGAGACTGCAATGAGCTGGTTGCCTTCCTTCTGCAGGGGCCTCCTTAGGCACCAGCACCGCCTTCAGGCAGCGCCGTCGTCCAAGCGCCGCAGTTGAGAGGGTGTAAGAGCGTCGCGTTTTCTTGGTCGCTGGATATCGCTGGAACGTTGCCGCGCTGACCTGCTCTCCTTTACCAGGCTGGCAGCGGTCAGGCACGTGGTCAGGTTGCGGAGCTCTTCCTTTCACTGCAGAGCTGTCGACCGTTTTGCAGCTTGCAAAACCTCCTTGGCTTGACAAAACAAGGAGGAGGACGCCTGAACTAGAGCTGCAGCGGCGCAAGCGGTGACCGGCACTGCGAGCTTGAAAGCTCGCGTGAAAGCCAAGCTCGCTCACGAGAAGTGCTTTCTCACGCACCATGGCGGCCACAGCCCACGCAACGCTTGATCAGGTGCGAACCAACACAGATCTCACAAAAAACGAAATGCAGCACCGCTCCTTGTGCGCACATCACTCTGGTGTGTGTGGTCTGTCGTGCTGCGTGTGGTGTGTGTGTGTGTGTGCCCACCGACCAGACTGAGCGTGCGTTCCAGAAGCAGGATGCGATCTTCCTTGGGAACAAGCGTATGCTCGCCAAGAAGGGCGCCAAGGGTCTGCGGTACTGGAAGGACATCGGGTTGGGCTTCCAGGTCCCAAAGGAGGCCAAGGAGGGCACCTACATCGACAAGAAGTGCCCCTTCACCTCAAACGTCAGCATCAGGGGGCGAATACTCAAGTACGCAACGATGGCCACGCTCACTCTCAGCTGACGGGGAGGGACGAGGGCAAAGTGTGTACTTACTGTGTGTGTGGTGTGTTGTGTTGTGTGTTCAGGGGCATGTGCATATCGACCAAGATGCAGCGTACGATAGTTGTCCGCACGCACTACCTGCACTACATCCCCAAGTACAACCGGTTCGAGAAGCGCCACGCCAACTTCTCCGTCCACTGCAGCCCCGCATTCGACGTCAAGGAGGGAGACCTCATCACTTTCGGACAGTGCCGGTACCACGACGCATCCTCTCCCCTCCCCCCGGCAACACACGGCGTACAGCGCTCATCTGATCTGTGTGTGCTGTGTGTGCAGTCCTCTGGCCAAGACGGTCCGTTTCAACGTGCTCAAGGTCGAGAAGAACCAGATCTTCGGGACAGCCAGGAAGCAATTCAGGCTCTTCTGAGGGCACGATCGACCTTTGTAATGCTTGGACGATCGGGGGATCTGTGTGCGGGGCTGAATGGCTGCCTGCCTCTGTCCGTGAGTGTGGGGTGACCTCCTCCACCCACTTACCGATGGGGAGCAGTCCATGCGTGTTGATCGATTGATGGACATGTGACTCAATATTCGTAAAGTGAATGAAGCCTTCCTGTTTCTTTGCTGTCCTTGGTGCTGATTCATTGCTCCGTGAGGGTCCTTAGCTACCACCATGCATCCAAAGTGCCACCCAGGCATTGAGGAACTCGAGCAAGGCGATGGCGAGCGGTATGGTGCGTGTGGTGATCAGTCGTGCGTGTTGGGTGTGCGCATCCTTGTGTGTGTCGGTTGGCGCAGCACAAGTGCACCACCCGCAACGACGGCCAGCCACAGCGCCCGTCATGCCTCTCTCTGTTCGCCATTCAGCCAGTCACCCCATTCCCACCGCACTGACACGCCGCCAAAGCACACCGATGCACGGACACACGCACCAAGGGGCGAGAAACCGAGCGAGAGTCCCACACGTGGGGGAGAAGAGAAAGCAGAGGGGAGGGGGTGTGTTTCCAGTCAGACTCACGGAAAGCGGGAAAAGAAGACACCACACCACGCAGCCAGACATTCAAAAAGGCCATGCCATGCCATGCCGCCAACCAACACAGAAGAACATTAAACGATCATGTGCCCTTCATTGGCCCCACCAACCGCGCGCAAACACACACGTACGTGTCCTCTCCCTCGCTCCCTCCCTCCCTCCCTCCCTCTGGTGGCTACCGAAGCTACTTGTCTGTCTGTGCAGATATCTACAGTAAGCCCGAGCCGATGGGGTCCAAGCCGGTGGCCGGACCATACTCCAGATCTGCAAAGTCCCACGACCTGATGCCGTCCGACACACGCGCAGACATACAGGCACACACACACAGTTGACCAACACAGCAGAAATACACTAACAGTTCGCTTGGTTACGTTGTCATTGATCCGCAGACTCCCCCCTGGCAGAAGCAGTGATGACCGGAGCTGTCGATGCCACAAGGCGTGCCGTCAGGAGCAGCCGACCCGCACACTACACCCCTGTACGGGGTGCACTGGGCCTCTGCACCCACGACACAACACACAACACAACACAACACATGTGTTGTGTCATCAATGGAATTCAATGGATGGCGTACCAGCTTTTCTGCCGGATGCTTCCTGAAACATCGTTACGTGGTGCTGGGCATTGTTTATGGCCTCGAGGGCCGCGGCGGTCATCGAGCTGGCGGCCGTTATCATGGTCTTTGCGCGGCTGATGTCGCTCATGAGCGACAGACGCGTAGACCCACTACTTTCGGACGCATCTGTCCACACACACCAACACACACACAGATCTGCGTCTTCCTCCCTCTTGCGTCCATACGTTTGTCCTCGGTGCGTTTGGCAGCCATGGCCACAAGAAAACCATTCACCGCCACGGCGGCGATCGCGAAGAGAACCACAACGCGATGCATGACGAAGCGAGATGCCGAGAGGTCAACGAATAAGAACCCAAATGCAAAATCACTATGTGAACTCACCGATTTGGCCAGCTTGAAGCATATATTGACCTTCTCGTGGGTAGTGATAGCGTCGCTCGTGTATAGCATTAAATTTTATGGAACCACTTCGCCTGACGAAGTGGACCACAGCGAACCGGCGAAGTCCACTTCGCCTGAAGAGAACTAGCGCATGTGTGGTGGTGATCGACGTGCATCTGTCGTGTATTCTCGACTGAGTATATATTGACGACCCAATTCAACTGACACGTTCAAAAGTGCATCGCTTGCTCGTCTGGTGATCGATCAATCGACTGACCGACAGCATAAACAATGTCGCTGCCCAAGTGTGTGTTGGTCGCTGCGGTTCTGCTGGCAGTCATCGCCCACTCACCAGCCACAGCTGACACGGCTGCAGTAAAGCAGAGAGACACATTCGTGCGCATCCATGTGTGTCTCTGACATGTGTGTGTAGTCGTCTGATGGAGGGAAGGAGAGCGACACGGCGTACTCGTCAGCTCTGCCGATCGGCATGCCAACTGAGGGACTGACCGGCTTCGAAGGCACAGACACACAGACAGCCAGACAGACAGACCGACACACAGCCATCTGTCTCCTTGGCTTGCCTGCCTGCCTGTCTGTCTGTCTGTCTGTTTGTGCATGCGCAGGCACCGGTTACATTCAGCCCTTCCCTGCACCGACAAAGAGGCGCGCCACCCCACTCTCGTACATCAACCTCGACAGAACCATACCGTACGGACACACATGGAGACAGACAGACAGACAGACAACAAGAGAGGTTCTTTCTTGTGATGCAGTGAGAGGTTTTATCGGCGAACGAAGCGCGAAGAGCTGACTGACAAAATCAGAGATCTCCTCTGGATGCGGCACTACTACGTATGTTGTGTATGGGGGACGGAGCAGACACGCCTCATCAAATGCACATTCTTTCCTTTTCGTGTCTCTGTGTGGGCACACGCAGGAGAAGAATTACACCGACTGAGCAGCAGAGGCAGCGGCACACTCATACGTGTGATTGGTTGATCGATTGATGGCTCAATAACACAATGACTGACTGAGAGCAAACACTGTCTGAGAGACACACAAGCAGCGTCAATATGTTCCAAAGCACACAGCTGACACCACATTAATTATTCACACATCTGGCTGCAGCTGCAGCAGCGAAAGTACAGCTTGCCGCCCATACTTAGCGCACCTCTCGATGAACCGCTCCTCGATCTTCTGGCTCGTTGACCGTCTCAGGGGAATATTCTCGGCTCTGATCCACTCAAGCCACAGGCAGCAGTCCATCCATGACACGCACCCATCTCCTTCTCTCTTCATGTCCGACCTTTCCTGTGCGCCCGTATCGCCCAGTTTGGCGAGGACGCCCTCCAGAGTGGTGTTGCCCTTGTGTTCCAGCTCAAAGAGAGGATGGGCCTCGAGCGAGTTTCGCGAGAACGTCCGATCGAAGTGTTTCAGCTTGGCCGCCGGCGAGGAGGCCGCCGAGTCCGTTATTGTTGCTGCCCTCCTCGCCACCAGCATGGCCACCAAAGACGCGTAGTGCCTCTGCCGCAGCCGGTTGCTGTACTTGAAGGAGCCGTCACTTAGCAGCCCCTGCAGTGGGGTCTTCTCCTGCACAGAACGCACGAGCAGCTCCTTGGGAACGGTGGCCCCGATTGACGCCCTTCTCGCGCGGGTTTGGGGGCTGTACGTAACGCTCCGTTGCCGCCAGCGGATGTCTGAGGCTCCGCTGGATGGGGACAGGACTGTCGGCGTTAACGAGGGGAGATGGGGGGTGGCGTGGTGAAGGCCGTCAGCGAATGTCGAGTGGCGGCGGCGTCGTGCCACTTCCTGGTCAGCACTGGTGGGCGACATGTCTGCCATCACAAAGCCGACAGGCCCTGTAGGCACAGACTGCCTCTTCAGGCTCGCGATCGCCGGCAGCTGCCGCGGACCCTCGTGCGTGTGCTTGACGGCTGCAGGCAGACGGAGGCCGCCCTTCTTGTCACTAGGGGGCGTGCCGTCGCCCTTGGCTGTGCTGTCTTGCGTCTTGGATGGCCCTGCCGATTTGGCCGATTCCTGCTGTTTGGCTGCTTCGTGCTGTGACGCGCGCCGCGTGCCCCTGCCCCTGGCCTCTCTTGCTGGGGAGCGGCCGGGGGTCGGGGGCTTCTTCTCGGTGGCCTCTGTCCCTGCACATGATGCACACAAGGCCCCCATATATATCATGTCTCTTCTTCCCGCTTACTTAGTCGTTTGACTGGCTTGCGTCTGGGAAAGAGAGGCCGCAGTACTTCCTGCTCGAAGGCCACACACTCCTTCTTTGTCTTGGCCGACACGTTGGGCTTGACGGACGTGAGTCCCATGACGACCAGAGTCGCTTTTGACCACATACTGCCATCAAATTTCGGCCTTTGACCACTAGAGTCACCATCTGCCTTATTGCTGGCGCTGCTGCCGTGCTCGTCTGAAAGCTTGCTTCCCAGCTTGGTCAGGCACCCTGTGGCTGTGGTGAAAGCCCGACGCTCTGCGATTAAGGGAGTAGACACAGGTTTCCACCTGGGCAAATGCGGCTAACATACCTAAGACAGCGATCCTCTTGCCCTGGGCCTGGGCGAGGGCGAATATGCTGAAGGTGAACTCGAAGTTAGAGCGTAGTGGTCTGGGCGTCCCCTCCAGTATCACATTCAGAGCTCGCCGCCTCGCCTTCCCATCCCAAATACAGGCAAATACACATATGCACATCGAGGGATGCGATGTATTCATGGGTGCCGGCTGTTGGTTACCTCTTGAAGTGACCGTTGGTAGAGTGAGCCGAGGATGAGAATGGTCTTGCCAGCATCGACAGGCGCCTTCTTGGCATCAGCGTATATGCGCCAGTTCCTCTGTATCCGGAACGCTGCCTGTATGTGATCACGAGGGGAGACAAGACACCGTGATGCGCGGGGTGCAACGGCATTTACACCGCCTTACCAGCGACTCTCTTGTTTTCTTGATCCAGTGGAAGGTCTGCAGCAGCATCCTGATCTTGATGAGAGATGTAAGCCCAGCCCTGCCCGAACGGAATATCCACCCGCGACAAGCCTGCACATTGCACGTGGACCTTACGCATGCCCTTGTGTCTCTTTGGTGTGCCCTCAGCCCTGACTGACTGACAGCTTGGATGGTGATGACGGCAGCAAGGCGCCTCTCCCGAAGACGGATCAGCCTAACCACTCCACGCTGGTATCTCGCCCAACGGCGCCACTTCCGCTGAATGATACAGGACTTCGTTTCCTGCAGCAGCTGCGCCTGCATGGTCATGAGACATGCACAAAGAATGGGTGCCCTGGTCCCTGGCAGTGTGGGCTCTTCTGGTTCCCAAGCTCACCCGTTTGATCTCCCTGCGGACCTTCCAGGCACGACATGCGGCCTGAATGCGGACGGCGGCCACCACCTGCACTGTGCGTAGTTTCTTCTCGGCCCTCATAAAGATCTGCAAAGCCGACGAGTCCTGCACCTTGTCCCACTCACTGTCCTTCAGACCTAAAGCCTATCACCCACATAATGTGCAATCAGCTCAAGATGTGTAAGAGCGAATTCCATGTATGTACCTCTGCCAGCTCCATACGCTGCCTGATGTTGGTCTTGACTGGGTGCTGCTTGAGAAGCGAAATCATGTCCGAGGCCTTCTTCTGCCGATACAGATCTATCAGCTCGCTGTAGCCCATCGCCTTTAATTGAACCTGGAAGGACATTTAACATCCCTCCAAGAGCACCGACGAGTGCATGAATGTCAGTGATCGAATCCATACCACTTCGCGAGGCTGCCGCGGGAATCTGCGCTTGCGAGGGACGATTGGGGCTGATTCCTCGTCAGGTCTGCTCTCATCCTCGTGCTCGTGGCGCTTTTCGCCGTTTCTCAACGGGGGGAGGGCCACCCTGGCTTTGGTTGGCGCGGCCTTGGTGTGTTCCTCCGCCTTTGGCCGGGGGGAAGCCTGGTCAGCGATGGACAGTCTCTTCTTGGCCTCGTGGCCGTCTTGCTTGTCCGGTAGCGCTCCTCGTTGTGTCAGCAGCGCCTTCAAGTGTGCCTCAGGAGAGCCCGCCGGTAGAAGAGAGAGGCCAGCAGCGGCGTACACCTCTAGCATGCGATGCGACAGGTCATCTTGCGGGACAGCGGGCAACGCCATTGCGACGATGTGGGAGCCGTGCACCGTTCAACCTTGCGACGATGATGGGAGGGAAGGAACAAAATGTCCCCAGAATCTCTGGGGGCCCAGTCTCGACGTTCTCCCTTCCCCCACGGTAACTATCGCCAGAAGCATACAAGATGTGGAGGGACATACGCTGTGATCCCTTGTTCGACAACGATTACAAGCCTCCCCGCGTCACGTAAGCAGCGAATTCCCATCTTCCCTCACTTCTTGTGATACTTGTTGTGATGCCAATGCAACCATTTTTGTCAGGAATGAGTACGCGCAGCTTCAAAACCCAATGTCAGGATCTCCCAGGAAGCAAGCACAACTCAAGTCAGTGGAGACCCCTCCTCTGAGTCATGGAGTGGCTCCCTCTGCACTTCATGGCGGGATCGCCGCCCTCCGACAGCGGATGCGCGAGTTTGAGCGGGGCTTCTCTGCAACCACTATTGAGCAATGCAGAGGTGAGCACACACGCGTGTCACACATGCATTGTCTGTTGAATGCTGCATCTGTCTGTGCACAGGCGTGGCCCTTGGTTTCTCGCTCTCATTGATGGAGGGACAGCTGCGGCGGCAGGCCAAGCAGCTCGTCACAGAGTCGTACGACCAGATCTGTCGCCAGGCAAGAGCGACCATCCGTGAGAGGACAAGCTTTGAGGACAAAGGGCTTGACCAACGCGAGATCGATGAGATCTGGAGGGAGGCCATCGAAGAGGTTTGCCCGTCCGCCGAAGGGCCCCTGCACTGGGATGCCCTGGGATTTCGCGACGGTGGTGGTCATCCAGGAAGCAATGGTCCAGGAAGCAATGGGAGGGGGCAGAGCGGCAAAGAGACGGCCCACGACTTGCAGGACTTCGTGGAAGGCCACACCATCATCATCCCGACCGATGACGGCGAGATGCACTTTGCGTACCTTGCTCGCGTCGTCCCCACACAGGACTACTGCCGCATCCGCGTGTTCCTCAACCAGCGTGTCCTCTACGCCCACCTGAGCGATCCTGCCGTCAACCCATACTTCAGCCCACCCTGGGTGGACCTCACCACCCGGCTCGCACAGACCTGGAGCCGCCTGCGGGACCTCTACAGCGCCCCCACGCCGTGGGGAGGGTGGGAGACGGCCACACAGGAAGAGATTGAGGAGATAAGGGAGGTGCGCTCGCTAAGGAACGCCAACAAGTGGAGCCGACTGGCGTCGCCGCCCCACCCCAAGCACATGCCGCGCCAGAGGGGCCCGAACCAGGCGAGACAGGCCTTCTGGAACAGGCGTCTGCTGAGGGGAAGTGACAAGGTGGAGGTGTATCCGCTGCCGCTGCCGTCCTCCCTCCTAGATGGTGGCGGCGAGACCTATGTGGAGCTGGAGTTGTGTCTGTCGCAGTTCATCCAGCTGTGCCACAACGGATTCAAGTATGAGGAGCTTGCAGACACAGATATGGAAAAGGCAGGCGGACAGCACGGCGGGGAGGGCGGGGAGGGCGAGGAGGGAGAGGGAGAGGGAGAGGGGGCTGGGCATCAGAAGAGACAAGAGGACGATCAGATGTTGGCGAGGCGGAGTGAGCTGGCGAGCCTCTGGGACCTGGTGCGTTTGTGCGTTGCCAACCACCACCCATCGGTCTTCTTCGAGAAATGGGAGGTACGTAACAGAGAGCTGCCATCAGTATTCCCCCTTGCACTGCACACACGCATCTGCTCTCAACAATTGCACCACAGGCGCAAGACTTCCATAACTTGTGCGACGTTCTCACTCATCTGGCCGACACTCCTGGCGAGCGGGATGCAGCAAGGTAAGAAACCTCCTGCAGGTCGCAGTCATGGCTCTTTCTCCTTCTCGTCGTGTGTGCCAGGGGTGTGTTTGAGAAGGCCTGGCGTGTGTGGCTCAACTACCGTGATGTGCCGCTCGAGCAGTTTCGGAACGCCATGCTCGCCATCCTCCATCTGTCGACACAGCTGGAGAGTACGCCGAGCAGTATGCTCACGCACCACCGACACTACCCCTCTCTGTCTTTCCCTCTTTCAGCTCTCTTGCCCACACCGAAGGAGGATGAAATGGACCTGACCGACGACGCCCCCAAGCGCGCCAACAACATGGCCCCCACAATGGTCAGCCTCCGCACAACCCTCCGCACGCCCACCGCCAGCAGCACGCAACAGCAGCAGACACCGCACCCCCTTAAGAGGGGCACAGCCATCACGGAAACGACCAGCACGACCGCCCAAGTACTCAGCCTGCCCATCCCACACACGGAGAGGTCCGAGGAGAGGACGGCCAAAGTGCTGGGCGAGTCGGTGATCGAGAGGGATCTTAAGGAGGTGAAAGCGGCCCATGGGAAGAAAAAGGCCAAGCCGAGGGGCGCCAAGGACGCCAAGCCGCCGTGCAGGACATACCGCGCCACGCGGGCACCCGCTAAGCGTCCCCAGACCAACCTCGACGCGCCCGCATTCAGTGCGTGTCTTAAAAGGGGAGGGGCGACACACACACTAATAGGTCAGGGCAGGGAGCGACACAGATGACTGTAACTATTTTGTGCAGCTTTGGAGGGGTATCTCCGCCGGGCTTTGAATTCCCCTGATTGGGTGGCGTCAGAGGTCCTCAACCAACCGATTAACCAGGACAAATACCTGCAAATGATCAAAGTAAGGGAGACAATGAAACACACACACCGACAAAGAGACATTTCACCATCATTGCCTTTCTCAGTTGAGTTTCAGGCTGGAGGTGCTCCGGACAGAGTTTGCCAGGTGGCACCAGGCAGTGGACGAGGAGCCAACAGACACCTCATCACCACCACCCCAACCCATGGAGGCCACACAGACGACAGCCGACCACGACGCAGCCCCCTCTGTGTCGCCGTCTGACGCCACCGGCTCCCCTCGGCCTCCGGTGCGCGGCCAGTATGAGGCAGCATCACCCAGCCCCCAAGCAGCGCCCCAGCTGATGCCAGCATTGCCGCGGCCGCAGTGGTGGCAGCCATGCAGCAGCATCACCGAGTACAGAAGGGCACCGTTTCCCAGCACCACCGATCAGACATATCAAAAGGTGAGGATGGACATACACTCACACACAATACAGCGAATTGGATCCATACATGTGTCTCTGCGGGTGTGTGTCATCCATCAGGTGGTGTGGGACATCACGACGTGTCCTTTGCCGCCGTGTTGGGAAAATATTGGGGACATTGTGCGGGTCATTCGGGTGCTGCTGCTGAGGTTCGGCCTCAACCACTTCTGTGTCGAGAGCTTCCAGCGCGATCGCGTGTTGTCGAAGCGCAAGATGCTGGTACAGCCGATGCAGTCGCTGCACGGGGATGCGGCCGTACTGCACGATGTGCGCTTCTGTGTCCATGTGTGCAGGTGGTTTACAATTCGTTCAAGGCCGACCTTCCAGTACCGGTAAACACACACACACACACACCCCAAAGGAGACGTGACTGTGTCTCTGCGTCTGTATCCACCGTAGTTGCGTAAGGCTCTTCGCTACGGTGGATGTGAGGTTATGGACGTCAAGACCTTCAAGCTGGGCGAAGAGCAGGAGATGATATTCACCGAATTCCTCCCGCTCATCGCCACCGTCAAGGTCAGGCGGTCGACAGCGGCCACCGATCCGATCCGCCCCGCGAGACACGCAATTATGCAATCTCTTGTGCGTGTGTGTGTGTGCAGAGTTGGCGGACGAGGGCTGTACTGATCAGTGGCGATCCCTTCTTGCTGCAGCAGGTCGCCACGGTGGTGGGCCCTCGCGTGTTGGAGCTCATACTCATTCACAACCTGTCGAGTGAGCGAGAAGCAGACAAGCATCCATCCGTGTGCACACGTGTTCTGTTGTGTGTCTGTCTGTCTGTCTGCCTGATTGTGTGTCTGTCAGAGCCCCCCGTCCCGAAGAATGCGTGGCAGGTCCACTCGCATGACTTCATCCAGGTCAGAAATGCCGCCGCACTAGCTCAATGCATTCAATGCCGCGTGTGTGCGTCTTTTGCTTGCACTTGTGTCCCATGCAGTTTGTGGGAGAGTGTCTGGGTCAGACACACCGGTTACGCCAGGTCTCACCCGGGCCACAGCGGCCCAAAACACCACGCACATCGCACACAAGAGTCAGGAGCGGCTACCTTACGGCGAGATAAACATGTGTAATTGACCTACTGGTCGCTGTGTGTTTCGTGTATTCCTCTCGCTTGCTCTGTTGATCATTGCGTGTCAGTGCATGCAGTCGCAATACGTATCGCTGTTTCGCAGCCTCCTTGCTTGCAAACGGACACGCATTCTATGTGCAACGTAAATCCATGTAGTCTGCCCATTGCCCCATCCCTTTGACAACACAAAAACTTCGAATTCTCTTTCCTTTCATCCACATGTATTGATCACGCTTCTAGTGCCCGCCGCATCGCCTTCACCGCTGGCTTCTCTCCGTACTGACGGTCCCACGGCAGTGGACAATCCTCTGTAGACACGCGCACACACAGACACACATGGGACACATGCCGCTAGGACACATGCATCTCTCTATACGCAGTACCTGGCAGCCACGTGTATTTGTCGGTGAATCCCCAGCTCAGGAAGGCCTTGACGTTCGGCTCTTCCACACAGATCTTGAGGAGCTCGCCGTATATGTCCGCTTGAGTCGCCCTGTCGGCGTCCGTCCACTTGTCCGCTGGCAGTGGATGAAACTTGCCGTGATCCCACTGGCCACCTGCACACACACCACACACGTGGGCAATCGGTCACAACCACAGATGTTTGCCACCATTGACGCTCACCTGGCACGTCGACTTCCGTCATGTGCACCACAATGCCGAGGTCAGCATAGCGCCTCACATTCTCGCGGATGCCGTCCATCAGCATTGACGTGTTGGCGTGAGTGTTGGTGTGCAGCTGGAAGCCCACCTGACACACACACAGATTAAGCAGAGAGCAGACACATAGATAGATGTGCCTGTGCACCACTCGTCTGTTTGCTGCCTACTGACCCCGTGTATGGGCACGCCCCTTTCGAGCATGCCCCTGACAAGATGCAACATGGCGTCTGCCTTAGGCTTGGACCATCCCCTGCAGGAGGCGACGTTGTAGTCGTTGTAGAAAAGCTGTGTGGAGGGCGGGGCGGCCTCGTGGGCGCGGCGGAAGGCCAAGTCGATAAAGTCGGGGATGTCTGACCATATGGACTTACGGAGGGCGGGGCACGACGGGGCCGGCTGCTGATCTTCAAGCGCTGGCCACACGCAAGCAGTGAAAGACGACAGATGGATGTGCACATGGTCGGTGCTGATGCCACGACTGGCCCAATCACCTTCGTTGACGACGTCCCAAGCGAAGATCTTGCCGCCAAAGTGCCTCACCACAGTGCCGATGTGCTCCTCGAGTAGGGCCTGCTTCTCCTGAGCACTGCCGTGGAAGCGATTGAGCCACTCCGGGTTGCCATTCCAGTTGTGCCACACCCTGCACACCACACACACACACACAGGCAAGATGGTGTGCAGTGCAGTGCAGATCTGCACTGACCAAACAAACACGCCAGCTCACAGGCAGTGTCCCCGGAACTTCTGCTTGTTGTCCTCCGCCAGCTGCTGGATCCTGTCTGCATCGGTGAAGTCGAATACCGACCTCGACGGCCGAAGAGATCCCCACTTGCAGGCATTCTCAGCTACCACCACGTTGAACTGTTTTTGCAGAATCTGCTGATAAGGAGCGTCGCCGCTGCGCAGGGCCCAGTCATTGACAGCAGTGCCAATCAGCAGGCCTTTCCTGTCCGCCAGGCAGCGCAAGTATGGCACGTCATCCCTCTCCTCCTCTGCAAAGGATTTCTTCATTTCAGTCACTCACGTCGCTTCGTGCAGCTGTGGCTTGACGGAATGGACGTACAAGCGAGGAGATGCTCACCGAAACAACGATGCGAGCTGCGAGGCCTGCGAGCTAAGCTCTCCCCAGCGAGCTTTTGCGGAGGATCTCAACATCAGGTTTTTCTCGCGTCCGCGGCGCTGTGAGTGTGAGAGAGTGACTCGAGTGCTGCCCGGTGGTCAAGATCTGCGCCATGGCGCATCATCAATCCGAGAAGAGCAGCCAGGGGATGCTGGGCTTTTCCCCGGGCAACCACGAGGTCGACATCCTCCCGTCCGAGGTGAGCGTCGTGACGACAGACGAGGAACGCCGAGCGACACGAGAGACATCTCGCATGCGTCATCGAGTGTGACTGTGTCTTTCTGGTGCCAGGCGTCCGAGAATGGTGAGGTGGACTGGTCGTCGAAGATGTTTTCGTTCGAGGTGACCCCGTTTGGTATCGGCTTCTTGAAGATCCGCTGCAATCCCGTCATCACGATAGCCGCGTGCATCCTCCTCTGGGGGTTCGTCGCGTGGGCCATGATCACCTGCCAGGACCCTGACTCGGAGACCTGCGCACGTATCCACCTCGAGTCGGCCAAGCTGTGGATCACCAGCACCTGGACGTGGCTGTATATGGGCACCCAGGCAGTGTGAGCGAAGTGGACACGGGAGGGAAGGCAAGGGAATAGCCTCTTCGTCGGCTGTGATTCCTTGAGGTCGTCTGTCTGTCTGTCTGCATCAACCAACCAGGTGGACGGTGTTTCTGCTGTGGCTGTATTTGTCCAAGTATGGCGACATTAAGATGGGCAAGGATGACGAAGATCCCGAATTCTCACTCGGTGGGTGGAAGGGTGGGTGGACCAGGGCATTGAGTTGAGAGACATGCATGGACATCATCAGGCTCCTGGTTTGCCATGCTGTTTGCGTGCGGCGTTGGTATCGGTTTGTTCTACTTCGGTGTGGCTGAGGTAAGTTAGTGGGGAGGATCGGGGATACATGACGGCCACGCTGGCGCACGGTGCTCATATGTTCATTCTCACACGTGTTTGTTGGTGTCGATCGGTTCAGCCAATATGGCACTATGAGCCGTGCTATGGCAGTCCCTTCGCCGGTGCTCGCCGGTTTAACGAGGACGGGAGCCCGGTCCCTGGCACGGGCGAGTGCCACGGGGCGCGGTGGTCCGAGATGGAAGACAACGAACGCGCACAGTGGTACGTACGTGCGGGAGCGGATCAGGCAGACAGACAGAGATATGGGGGCACAATCCTTCCTCCTCCTGACGTCCTGGCCTGGTTTCCCGTCTGGCAGGAGCATGCTGATAACGTATTTCCACTGGGGCTTCCACGCCTGGGTGGTGTATGCGATTCTTGGCATGCTGCTGGGCCTTTTGTGTTACCGATCCAACCTTCCTATGAACATGAAGAGCACATTCTACCCACTGCTCGGCGACCGTGTGTTCGGGCCACTGGGCGACGTCATCGATGTCATCTCGATCGTCGCCACGGTGGCCGGCGTGTGCACGTCTTTGGGCCTTGGGGCGATGCAACTCAACGCAGGCCTAAACAGGTGAGTGTGTGGGAGGACGATGGGCTTGGACGTGTAATTGTCACGTGGTATGTGATGTGGTTCTGGCTGTTTGTGAAGGTATTTCCCGGGTTTTGAGGTGAGCGAGAACTCTCAGGTGCTGCTCATCTGGGTCATCACCGCCATCGCCACACTGTCGGTCGTCAGCGGTGAGCATTGGAGGGAACGTGTCAGTCACCGAGCGGCTGAGCGCATGGATATGTGTTTGTGTATGGCTGGCTGCCCGTCGTTCATGTGTTGTTCAGGGCTGAAGGTCGGGGTGAAGATACTGAGTGAGATCTGCTTCATGGTGGGCAACGTCCTGATGCTGCTGACCATCTTCGCTGACGACACATGGTGAGTCAATCAAAGGCGAGCAGCCACTGATGGGGACGTCTCAGTGTGGCGGGGTCTGTGCTGCACTGTCTGTGTGTGTCCTCTTGTCAGGTATCTGCTGAACCTCTACACGCAAAACCTCGGTGTTTACTTCCAGTGGATCCTCAAACTGCAGACGTGTACGTCATGTGCCTTACCACCTACCTGCACATACACACACATCCATCCATCCATCAATCCATTCCTTCGTCTACGTGTGTCTATCCACTGTACTGCATTGCAGGGACGGACGCCTTCGAGCAACTCAACGGCGGTGGATCGCCCGACGCCACAGGCGCTCCCGCGGGATGGATGGACGAGTGGTACACACACATTCATTCATCCACATGTGAACACACAGTTTCGACCTGTCTGTGTCGGTGTGTGCGATCAATCAGGACGATTTTCTACTGGGGCTGGTGGATCTCCTGGGCGCCCTTCTGCGGCATCTTCATCGCCAAGATCTCCCGCGGCCGCACCATCCGCCAGTTCATCATGGGCGTCATGACGGCCCCCTGTGTCTACACCTTCCTCTGGCTCACCATCTTCGGCGGCAGCGCGCTGCGGGTCGAGCGCGAGGCGGCCCTAGAAGGCATCACGTGCGATTCCATGAAAGACCTCAAGGTGCGTGTGTGCGTGCGCGGCCGAACAGATGGACGGACGGATGGATGGGGTGAAAGGCCACTTACTGCGTTTGTGTCGTGTGTGTGAAGGTGCCGGACCCAGGTCAGAAGCTGCGGTTGTCGTGCCGCGGGACCAATGACATGTGGTTTGACCTGATGGACCAGTACGAGGGCATCGGGCCGCTTCTCACTTTCCTCTCGCTCATCGGCATCACTCTCTACTTTGTCACGTCGTCGGACTCGGGTACGTACGCAATACTGTACAATCACAATCACACACAGACACCATCCATCGACGATATGCGGCCTTCGTGTGTGTGTTGCAGGGTCGCTTGTGGTTGATTCTCTGGCAGACAACGGGACGCAGGAGCCGACGATCGTCACTCGTGTGTTCTGGGCCTTCACTGAGGGCGCCACGGCCACGGCGCTGCTCATGTCGGGCGGCGACCATGCTCTCAAATCCCTGCAGACAGCATCGATCATTACTGGGTGGGTCAATGAGGGAGGGAGGGAGGGAGGGAGGCGCGCTAAGCTTATGTGTGTGTGTGGCTGAGATCGGTCTGTCAGGTTGATATACACGGTGGTCATGTGCTACATGATGATGTCGCTCTACAAGTATGTGGCCAAGGAGAAGGGCGTCCTCAAGCACTATGGATGGGAGCAGTGGAAGCTGCCCCTCATCCAGGTAGGTAATCCATCGGACAGCGCACACCCCAACCCACCCCAACACCCACCCTCCCTCTCCCTGTCTGCACATGACCTGACACCATCAGATGTTCCACCGCCCCGACTTTGCGGCCGTCCCGGCACACCTGCTGTACCTCGTCTGCCCGTCGCTGGGCTTCGGCCCCGTCGCACGCAAGGCCCACGGCAAGGGCAAGGGCGGCTGGACAACCGCCCTGATGATGGGAGTCTTCTTCTACGGCGCATGGGCGCTGCTGATCATCCAGGCCATCACCAGGGCGGTTGATGCGCCAGTGCACAATCTGCACTGTGTGGCCTGGGCGTGCCTCACTGTGTTCGCCGTCATGGGTACGCGAGACAGACCAACAGAACACACACACACACACACGGCGAGAGATGTTCATATTGTTGGTTGTTTATGTGTGTGCATGTCTCAGGTGCGTTGCTGCGGTGCAAGGTGCGCAGTATCTACGGCATCGAGGGCGATCTCATCGGCGACTTCTTCGCCATGTCGATCTGGCCGTCGGTGATATTCCAGCTCAGGGAGCAGCTGGAGCAGCCAGTGCCCGTCAACAAGGAGACCGACAGCGACTCCACCACTCCCCCAACACACGCACACACCGGCACACACACTGGCAAGGTCTCCGTCAAGGAGGTGTGACGACTGGGGGCTGGAGAAATCGGCGATCGATTTTGTTTCGTGGGTAGTCGGTTGGATGCTTGGATGGTTGGATGTGTCAATCGGTGTTAGGTCGATACACGCAGTTCCTAGAGGGGTGAGCAGCCGTGTGGCCATGTACATGTATCTATCGATGGATGATGTCCATGTGCTGCCGTGGACGGACGGACGGACGAGTGGGTGCAGTGCACGTCGGTTTTATTCATTCATCGGTCCTTCCTTCCTCTGTGTCGGTTGGCATGCTGATCGTGTGCATTGCATACATACATACATGTGCCTATTTGGATTGGCCGGGGGGGGAGGGGGAGGGGGACACCACGGTGTCGGTCGGCCACGGCAATGGGTATTCATACACCACGCAAGATGGCTCACACACACACACACACCACTGGGCTCGACTCGCTCCACTGTCGACGATGAATGGGGTGCTGTGGTCTGGCACTTTTTATCTCCGTACGTGTGTGTGGTGTGGTCGGGGGTGGCTGCCTGCCCTTTTTAGAGCCGGCTGGCCGGCGGACCGACCGGATTGCCTGCCTACGCAGGCAGCTGCCAGGCATATATGTGTGTATACATGTGTGTATGTATGTGTGTATGTGTGTATGTATGTATGTGTATCGCACTCGGTCTTCTCAGCACACATCCATCTTAATCTATGAGGCATTCATTGTATTGAGGGAGGGCGGGGAGGGGCGACAGCTGTGGGCGAGGTAAACAGTGCAGTTACAATGGTGCATGAGCTGGCACATCGATCCATCCATCCATCCATTGTGTCCCATCCTTTATATCGTACCCATCCATCGATCGTATGTTTCAGTGAGTGAATGTGTGTCTGTGGGTAGGTAGGCGTCAGCCGGGCTCTGTCTGCGTTCCTTCTTCCTTTTTGAGCTGGATCCGCCAGGGAGGCGCCTGATCGATGCGATGCATGACGTGTCAGCGATGACAATTTTTCTGGCGGGTGGGTGGCTTACCGCCCCGTGTATGTTTTTGTGTGTGCTGTGCGGTCGGCCGCCGCCAATGCTCAACGAAGAGGGAGGGGAAAGCTGTCTGTATTGTCTGCCCATGTCTGTCCATGTATGTCAGTCACATGTGTCGACTATCTACCGCTGAAGAAGGAAGAAAGTTTTATCTATCGACTGATTGATGACGGCCGTCATGTGCTTCCTGTCTGTCTGTATCTCTGTATCTCTGTCTGTCTGTCCACACGTCTGTGCCTATGTATGTGTGTATCGAGTCGCTCGGGCTCTAGATATCTCCCTATGGACCTCTTGACAACGACCGTGTCCACCTGGTCTCTCACCCTGTCAGTGTTGGCCCATCCATCCATCCATCCGTCGGTCTCGGTCGGTCGGTCGATGGTATCGTGCCGGCGTCGTGTCGTCGATGCGGTGTGCCGACGAAATCTTGAAAAGTGGAACACGGAGTGAGGCAAATCAGAGAGGCAAAGAACAGTTGGTTCCTTTGGTGTGTGTTGCGTTGGATTGCGTGGCATTCCCGTGTGTCCGAGCCGATCTCACCTGCGCGGCGTCGCTGGCGACCGCGCGTACACGTCGGGTGCCAGGGATACACCACGGGTGTGGTCGGCTCGGACGAGCAGGAACTGCGCATGTATGGCCTGGCTGGCTGGCTGCTGGGGTTCTATCTATCCGTGTGTTCGTCTGTGTTGTGCTGTGGTTGGAGGGAGGGGAGGTGGCTCTGCGTTTATAGAGAGAGAGAGGTGGGTCGGTTGGCCGGGAAGTTACGCGTCGACTCGACTCGACTCGACTTGTCTGTGGCTGCTGCTGCTCGACGAACCGATGCTCGTTCACTCTTTCGCTACAAATGTCAGTCAGAACGGACAGACGCATGAATGAGTCAATCAGATCTGTCCACACACAGCACCATCAATGGCTATTCACCCCACCCACACACACACCACGCAATACATCAATACATCCACCCACCGTAGCTCGCTAAATGTCTCTCCTTGGACCAGTAGCAATGCACTTCTCTCAACTCCTGCTCCTGCTGCTGCTGCTGCTGCTGTGCCTGCCTCTCGTCTAGGTGTGCCTCTCTCTACCTCGCTCTCGCTCTCTGTCTAATCGCCACACACGAGGGAAAAATCAAGCGGTCAACACGCACGCTGACCAATTCGGTCGGACACACAGGCATCTAGCTAGGCAGGCAGGCAGGTAGGCAACCATCAAATCACTCACTCCTCTCCAACAGCTCTCATTTGCTCTCTCAGATATTGACAAATCAGCTCTCTTTGTGTCTCTCTCATTTGCTCTCTCAGATATTGACAAATCAGCTCTCTTTGTGTCTCTCTGTGCGACACGCTACGGCACGAATCTCCACCACCCCACCGCACCTCATCCACCGTCACTTGCTACTCCGCCCCCGCTCCAGTATTGTCCTCCTGCTCCAGGCCCACCCGGCCCTCCCGATGCAGCACCGCCTCCGCGCACAACAGCGCCGTCAGCCCGCCATCATCACCACCGCCCAGCAAGTCATCCTTGCGGCTCCGCGTGCGGGCCCTCTTGCGGGCCGACTCGCAGGGCCCCGGGATGCGCTCGCACGGCGGGCGGCGGTCCTTCTGCTGCCGCTTCTGCTGCCGGCTGCGTGCCGGCTGCAGGGGGGGTGACTCGTGTGAGTCGATGGCTGACGAGGTGGGCGACTTGGAGCACTCGCGGGGATGGAGGCCGTTGGCCGGAGGGGCACCGACACTGCTAGTGTTGTTGTTGAGGGCAGGGTGGGCAGGGTGGGAGAATCCATACCCACCTGATGCAACCAACACAACACAACACACCAGCCGAGACACATCCATTACGCAACAAAGACGTCTCATCTCTTCGTTCTCTGACCCACCTGGATCGTCATCGACGGGCTCTGTCTTGATATGAGCCATGTAGTTCCGCTCCCCATCCCTGGTCACGCTGCCACCCATGGTCTCGTTGAGCAGCTGCGCTATCCGGGGGTCGTCCGCATGACCACCCACACCTCCCACAGGACCCTCAGACGCAGGATGCTGCCCGAAGCCACCACCAGCAGCAGCACCAGCACCAGCACCGGCACCGCCACTGTTCTCGTGCTGGGATGTGGGTGAGGCATCGTTGGCCACCTGTGCCTGGGCCTGCTGAATGGCTGCCTGCTCGGTGGCATTCTTGTGTGCGCGGATGCGGCGCGAGAGTTTGAGCCAGCAGGCGTTGCAGAGCCGCAGCTGGCCCGAGTACCGCCACTGGGGGGTCTCGCGCGACTGCACAACACATCCATCCATCCATCCATCCACGACACAACCAACGGGCGACACATACGTGTGTTTGTGTGGTGAGGGTGCGGTGTGCATTGACTGACTGACATACATGGCATAGTCCGCAGAAGTAGGTGCTCTTGTCCTGTGAGGGGCGCCCGCGTCTCGTTTCAGGCTCACTGCAGAACACGCAACACGACACAACATACCACAGGTGGTGGATACGCGTGGGAGTAGACGCCTCCCTCCCTCCCTCCCTCACCCAGTCAATGGAGATATCCTTCTGCCGCCTCTCGCGGCCGTGGCGGGCGGCACATTGTGGCCCCCGCGGCCCGGCACAGCAGGTGCAGGCAGCACCGGGGCGGGCGGCATCGGCTGCTGGTGCTGCAAGGGGGGAGGACCCTTGTTGTCGAACAGGGCCTGCATCTCCTCAGTCCACTGCTGAAGCGTCCAGTGCGCTGACCACACACACACACGCGCGGAGAGAGAGAGAGAGAGAGATGAAGGTCATGCAGCCATTGTGGGTCAGGCATCAGAGGGCAGGCTCGAGACTTCCCTGTCTGCCCCTGACAGCTGGTGCATGCCCCTCTCATCTGTCTGTCTGGCACACTCTACCATACCCCCGGACCCACTCGAGGTGTTTGAGCCGAGCTCGGCCGGTGTGCGTGCTGCCTGCCTCCCTCCATTCCTGGCTGGCTGCCTGCCTAGACCTCTCTCTGCACCTCCCTGTCTCCCCCCCGCTGTTAGTCTCACTCACCTGCTTTAGCGGGGTCGATGTGGTCCTTGGCCGCCAGCTGCTCAGCGATCTGCTGCAAATCGATCATCTGGCCCTGCCCTTCACCGCCACCCCCACCGCCTCCCCCACTCCCGGCCTTCATGAAGTGCATCATCAGATTCTCCACCAGCCCCCCATCACCGGCTCCCCCGTCGCCCCCAATGCCGCCCACCGGCCCGTTGTCCTCACCGGCCGAACTGCCACTCATTCCGACGGGCGGCGACAGCTGTGGCGGCACGGGCATCCCGCCCATGAATGGGAAGCCAGGGTGCGGGGGCGGGAGCGGGGGCAGATGGGGGTGGGGAAGGGGGAAGGACGAGGCAGAGGCGCTCTCGCTGGCCGGCTGGTCGGGTAGCGGTGGGAGTGGCGGGAAGGCCGATGGCGGCATGCCGCCCAGCATCGACAGATTCATTGCCGAAGTGAGAGTGTCCATGTCCATGGCGCCCAGCCCCAGCAGCGACTGAGAAGAGGAGCCGGGGAAGGGCGGTGGCAGGGCGGACAGCGGCGGCAGGCCAGCCATCGGAGGCATGGGCTGGCCACCGAACCCGAGCGACGCTTCCAGCAGAGACGGGAAGGGGAGATTCATCGACGCAGGAATGGTCGTGGTGGCCGTGTTGGTCTGGGGCAGACCACTAGTGAGAGGGTTGGCCACTGTGGCGAAGCAAGACGGCTGCTCAGAGTGCGGCATCGCTACGTAGCCGTTCTGACTCATAGATGGATCACCTGACACAGTC
This sequence comes from Vitrella brassicaformis, assembly GCA_001179505.1. Lineage (NCBI taxonomy): Eukaryota > Vitrellaceae > Vitrella > Vitrella brassicaformis. The sequence continues at coordinate 62,442 of CDMY01000297.1, read as the reverse complement.
ACCGACATGGAAACACACACACACAGCGCAGAATGTGCTGCAGACCGTCTCGCAGCGCTGAGACTCCCATGTGTGTGCCCCTCTCTCACCGGTGTGCCTGTCGGTGTTGAGCGCCTCCCCGCCGCCAGAAGCCATTTCAGATGGCTCCGCCGCACTCCTCATGCCATGGACAGCCGCTTGGAGGCCTTGAATGAGGGTCTGCTAGCCACAGCCACCCGAGAAAGCCTTGTTGCAAGGCTCTTCTTACAAGGCTACAGAGTCGATAGCGGGAAGCATACCGGCGGCATGAGCAGGGCTGGCCAGGGGAGTATCCACCTCCTCCTGTTCGAGAAATCTCAGCTCGCAAGTGGAAGTGGCTAAGCTCGCAGAGGTGCCAGAGGAGAGAGAACGCATCGCCAGGGGAACGCGCAGGCTGCAAAAGGTTGGATCGTGAAGATTGAGGCTTCCTGAGTGCGGCATCCGGCAAGATCCGATCAGCAAACGATGCGGCGTTCCTGCGTGCGCCTGTTCGCAGCGAGCAGAGGCGGCCGGGGCCCACCACTGCGCGTGCTGCATCTGCACCATCGAGCCCTCTCGAGCACGAGCCATCTGTTCATCTTTCGCGCCGGCCCGATGCATCAAGTGCGGCACTTTGCTGGGAGCTACAAGGCGCGGTTTGAGTCATTGCAGCAGCAGAAGGAGGAGGGCGAGTCGAGGAGTGAGAGGCGGGAGGGCGGCGGCAAGACGCCGGCGCCCATATGGGTGCCTGTGGCCATGGCGCTGATCGGCGCGGCGACCGGCATGTTCATCTATGACTACGTGGCTTCGTATCTCTTTCCCAAGGAGGAAAGGGTGACTGACACTGACAGGGAGGGAGGGATGGAGGGTGGCATGGCGGGCAGGGCAGCCAGGCTGTCCGATTGATGATTGGTTTATTAATGGTTCTTTATCTTCTGAGCGCTCATGACGCATGAGCGCTGCTGAGAGCCTTTACCGGCGAACTGACGGGACGATTATTTAGATGCGTCACACTGCCCTGCCCTGCACTGCCATGGATGCTGCACTCGCTCTTCCTGCACTCATGTCTGTTGTCCCTCTTTGTGTATATGTGTGTGCCTGCTTCAGTTCCCTTCATGGGACTTCGACTGGGATCTAGATTGGCACCCGGCGCCCCACCCCGTCCCCCCCACCGACATACGGCCGATGGACCCCTCTAAGCCAAAGCCACGCAGGGCCATACGGGAGATCATCCTCATCAGACACGGTGCGTCCGTCAGTGACTCAGTGGGTTACCATGGATGTCTTCAGCTAGAGCAGAGAGGATGTATGTGTGTGTGTGTGTGTGCGCGCGCGCGCGTGTGTGTGTGTGTGTGTGTGTGTTAGGTCAGTATGACAACGTCGAGGTGGAGGATGACGAGAAGCACGGCCTCACTGACATCGGCAAGGAACAGGCGGAGCTCACAGGTGGGCCGATGAGAGGGTAAAGGAAGGACGCTTGGATGTGCTGTGCTGTCTGAGTGTGCGTATGTGCATGCGTATCGGCAGGTCAGCGGCTAAAGGAGCTGCTGAAGGGCAAGATCGTCATGTCCATCTGCCACTCAAACATGAAGGTGACGTGACACCACAACACAATACACCACAACGAACGCAGCCATGATGCCACGTCCCCCACGTAACACCTCTCCTGTATTCTTTCAATCATCAGAGGGCCCGCGAGAGCGCCGCCATCATAGCCGTGAGCGACGCACAGCACGTGCATGCATTTCCGTCAACACGTGCCTGCATCTGCCATGTATTGATTCGTTCATCCGTCAGAAGTATTTCCCGAAGGTCGAGGTGATCGAGGACCCCGATCTGGCCGAGGGCGTGCCGGCCATCCCCGACCCGCCATCCAGAAACTGGTCACCGTCGCCAGAAGACGAAGCCAAGTGAGGGACACATGACGACCCGTGCTCTGCTCACACATGCACACGTCTGTCAACATGTGTGTGTGTGTGTGCATCAGAGACCCTCCCCGTATCGAGCGCGCCTTCCAGAAGTACTTTTGGCGGCCCCTACTCAACCCCCCACCCCCAGGGCCGAACCTGGGCAAGGAAAAGAAGGACCAAATCCAATACGAGATATTCGTCATACACGGTATGTAGGCATCGGCGGAAGTCGGACATGGTTGGCTGTGCGTCATCGTGTGTGTGTGTGTGTGTGCAGGCAACGTGATTCGTTATTTCTTCGCCCGGGCGCTGCAGTTCAACCCCAATGGGTGGCTGAGGCTCGCGTGTTTCAACTGTGGCATCACCAGGCTATCACTCGACAACAATGTACGCAGTACAAAGAAAATGCTGCTGTGTTGTGTGTTTGTTGCGTGAATTGTTCTGTGTTTTGCAGGGCTACGTGTCTGCCCGCGAATTCGGCAATGTGGGCCACTTGCCGCCCGACAAGATCACATACCACTGACTGACTCACTGACTTGCTGCCCTGCCCTGCCCTAGCAATATGGATGAATGGATTCATGCGCTGCAGCCAGCCAGCCAGCCAGCCAGACATACAGGGAGGCTGGCTTCGGCATGCTGCTCTGTACACTATAGCTGCCTGTTGGCCTTCATATGGCATAACGTGAATGTGCCATGCGGTGTGGCTGTCGTGTGTGTCTGTCTGACTGACTCCATCCATCCACTCGTCCAGCTTCCCATTAATGTGAATTCAATGGTCATCCATCCAGCCGTCACGTCATGTCACCAGTGTCTCTTGCATCAGCAGGCAGGCAGGCACAGTCGTCACATCACGAGTACTTGATGGCCTCCTGCATCTCCCTCCCCCCCAGCACCACGCTGCCAAGCGACACACGCGACAAGGACCACACGAGGGTGTCCAGCAGGCTGGACAGCGTGAAGACGCCCCCGATGATGGCTGTCGCCGACGTCAAGAAGTGCACCAGCGGCACGCGACGCTCCACCTTGTTGACCATGAAGGGAGACAGATCATACACCAGAAAGACGCCGGGCAGCCCCGTCAGCCGATCGTTGAGCTCCAGCACATTCTTGTACGACATCGACACGGCGTACTGCACTCAACACAGGGAGACACGCACATTCCGACGGCCAACCGTCGGCCTGAATGAACCAAGTATACCTGGTTTGTGTAGAGAGGCTGCCCGCCGCGGCTTGGGAAGTACTGTGTGGGTACCAGGTTGATGTAGTAGTGGAACATGCCTGCCCCGTGATGGACTGTGCGTGAGGTGCCCTCGAGGGGCGAACTCACGCCGGGCACTCTCGCACCGAACCGCAGACTGCGTGCATCGATGAAGGACAAGAAGACAGACCGGCCATCCGCCCACTTGTGTGTCGGGCGGGGCGGGGTGCTTACGTGTGTATGGTGTGGGACGTGTTGAAGCCATCAGTGAGGTCCTGAACGTTGAACTGAACAAAGGAGACGATGAATGCACCATTGGTGTGGCCCTGCCTGCCTGTCTCCTCTGACCTCATGTACGTGTTTTCCATTCTTGACAGTGGACCTGCCGAGGGCCACGTGGATGTTGCCTGCGACTTTATTGACGGCCACCTCGCCATACACACCGCACCCGATGGCTTCCTGGCACTGCGGGGCGATATTGACAACGTCAAAGTAGGAGAGACCCTCCTGCAGACAAACATCAAGGGGGACAAGGACAAAATAGGCCTTCGGCGTCGACAGTATGATGGTGGGCGTCATGGCACGTGCTCACTTCAGCGTATGCTTCCTTGAGGCTTTGACAGGTATTGCAACACCTGCACAAGGCATCAAACATGGCAAGAATTGAGAGCAGACCCCGCGTGTTCTGTCCCGCCTCCGTCTCGCGTACTTCCTTCTGGCGTTTGTCGCGGCAAAGCACGAGAGACACTCGCCGGGAGACGGCACGTGGTCTGGGAGAAAATGGCACGTCATATCATGCGATCGTGAGAAAAGGCATACATGACGTGTGTCTGGCTCACCATATGCCTTGGCAGTGTCTCCATGGTGTCGAGGGGCACCTTCATCAATGTTCCTGCAGACACATGGAAGCGCAAGATCATGGGAGACATGTGCGTGCATACGTGTGTTGGACCGACCATTGATATCGACTTGGTTCTCCTCCAGCACATCGACAGTGTCAACAGAGATCTCTGCAATGACACATGCATACATCCATCCCATCCTCTCCTCAGGCTGCCTGTCTGCCTGTCTGTGGGTCTGTCTCTCTCTGTGTCACCCACACATCGCAGGCTGGGAAAAGTGATGTTGAGCTGAATATGGAGCTTCTGCTCCATCAGGCGATCTGCAAAAGGATGATCTCCGCCGTCTCTGGGTGCCGCTGGGCCAGCAGGCCTGCCTACCGACAACGATGTGGTCCTCGATATCGACTCTGAGGAAGCTTCGCAGCTCGCCCAGAAAGAGAGCCGCGATGGTCAGCCAGCACAGACATGCAATGACACCGCCACTCTGGGTCTTCACCCGGCAGTCCACCGGCACTTTGCTGCACAGTGTCACATCCAACACAACTTCATTGCAATGTCAGCAGCAGCTGGCTTGGCTCGGCTCACCGATAAATGTCGAAGCTTTTGAGGGCCCTCATCACTCGTGCTGTCCTGTCGGCGCCTTCACCTTCCCCCGACCCTCCCCTCCTCCGCCTCAGCTCATTTGCACCCTCAAATGAGCTGCGCAATCCCAGCACTTCCGCCACTGATCCGTCAGATGAAGCGGCATTGCCCGGAAGGGCGGCCATCTGGGTCGTTGGAGAGAGAGGCCCTGGGCTGCGAGCTCGCGTCGAGAATCACTTCTCACAGAGACGGGACTGTTCCCCCCCCGTCTCTGCTCATCATTTCGAATGAGAACCGCTTTTCTGAAGACCTTGCATCGTCCATCACCAGCACAACATGGCAGCGATGGACATCGTCGAGCAGGTCCAGCAGCCTGAAGACCCTGAGCTTCTGGTTCCGCCCAGTCAGTTCCCGCACCCTGGCTATGTTGTTGTTCTCGATGATGCCCGCCGCAGGCCGACGGCAAAGTGGACAAGGTGCGCATGCTCCTCGGTCACGGTCAGAGGCTGCTGGCGGTCGAAGACCCGCCAGCTCTTCTGGTCTTCTCTGTGTGCCGAAAGAAATCCCAGCTATCCCGCTGGTCGTCTACTGCGTTGAATTGGTGCATGATTTGCAGACCAAGATGCCAGGAAGGCGGCTCGGCGATGTCGAGAGAGAGCATGCAGCGCTGCGGCACCAACTCGACGACAAAAACCGAGAACTCGAGGAGCGGGAGAGGGAGCTTGAGGAGGAGAGGCAGCGCACCGAGCAGCTCGAAGCTGCCATGGCTGCCCAGGCGATGGAGAGGGAAGAAGAGAGGCGGCGGGCGCTCTTTGTCAGGGAGATGGGGCGATGGTGGACCAGGATTTTTTCGCCGCCATCGGGGCCAAGAAGAAGGGCGTCGACCTGCCTGCAATGGAGGACCTCTGCGGCAACATAATCATTCAGGTGGGTCGTTGGGTGCGTGGGACCGGGCCAATGCAGTGAGAACTGCCGTGTGTCTTTGGCGTGGGTTTCGTGTCTGCCAGCTGGACTCGCACGCCTTCAAATTCGACGCCCTCAATGCCATGCTTGAAGAATAGATACAGGCTGAGCGGGAAAGACTCGTACCCGGAGATTTGGTGGGGCTTAATGCACCCGTTCTTCGACCGGCCGGGTTTCAAGGCGGTCAGCAAGCGCACAGCCATCAGCCCATCCATTCATCCACCCACGGTGTGAATCTTGTTGCTTTGACGTGTTGTGTGTGGTCTGTGTGTGTGCAGATTGGAGTCATGGACCGCACCCCGAAACCCGCCACCGTACGGCTCCTGGCTGACGGGGTGCGGGAGTTCCTCTGGTCGCAGCGGCCCAAGAAGTTCACCCACTACTATCAACTCGCCGATGTACCCAAATACACACTATGCCATGCACACATGCAGACACCGTCCAAACACACACACACACACACATTGCGCCTCTTGTGTTGTGTTGTGTGTGTGTGCAGTGGATAGACAAGCACGAGAAGGGCGACAAGGTGCGTGTGCTGTTTGCGGGCGGCGACTCGGCACTGGAGTGCGTGTCTAAAGCACTGAGGGCGGGCCTGGAGCTGGGCGAGGGCGCCGTGAGCCCAATTCTCATCTGCGCGTGCGACGGCTGGATCATAATCATCATGTGAGCGATGACACAGACACCACAAACACCACACCCGATTGATGATATGTAATCAATGCGTGTGTGTGTGTCCTTGTTGTGTTTCTGTGTGGTGCTGTTGTGTGTGCAGCTGCATCCTCATCTTCATACTCAACAAGAAGAAGAAGAAGAACGGGCAATGGTGGCTGTGGCTGGTTGGTGTCATCGTCTACAGGATCATTGTCAGTACCGCACCACACCCACACCCACACCACAGACAGACAGGAGAAGGCATCTGTCCTGTTTGTGTGTGTGCGGTTGTTGCTCACTTAGATTGCCATCCAGCCCGCCGACGGCCTGGGGGATGTGGTTAAGCCGCTGCACGTGTGTGAGTACATCCTCCAGCACTACCCCGGCCTGTCGATCGGTACACACTGACACACCGACACACCGCACACACATACACAGGCACACTACACCAAATGGGCGCGTGTTCAGGAGGCTTCTGCACCGCGGCGCTGCTCAACGGCGGCGCCAACTGCCCCCGACTGGTGCCCAGCCTCCCCGCCGCACTGGAGCTGGTCGAGCGCCACCAGAACAACCTCGTCAAGGTCAGACGAACCAACCAACCAGCACACCAACTAATCCACCCTCTCTCTGTGTGTGTGTGTGTGTGTGTGTGTGCAGGTTGTGGAGGAGTTGACGCCCAGCCCCAAGATGCCCAAGGACCCGATCAACTTCTTGATCGACGAGACGCTGGCCACCCTCTACGGGCCCGTGCTGTCCGATCACAGTGACGAGGTACACACGCACACACACGAGGGGGCCTGGCTGGCGTGGGTATGCTCACCTGTTATGGATCAAATGTGTTTGTTTGTGTTTGTACGTCAGCACATCGCCCCGCTGCTGCCCATCAACAAAGACTTTGTGGTCAAGTCCCTCGGCCAGCAGTACTGGGACCGCCTCGTCTCCGGTGCTGCTCGCCTGGGTGAGTGAGTGAGTGACCATCCCACCCTCCTTCCCTCTCCGCCCTCCCAACCGATGCAATGCGTCACTCTCTCTCTCTCTGTGTGTGTGTGTGTGTGTGTTTGTGCAGGGGTGGGCGTGACCGACACTCGCGGGAGGGTGACGGCGTATGGCGAGGGCCGGCTGCGCGCCCCTCTCTCCAGGTCGCGTTCCGCACTCCAAGATGCGCATGGCTGAAATGCGCGAGTTGCGGGGCGCCGCAGCTGTGCCACGACCTCGCCAAGAGAGAGGGGAACAAGGCGTCGTAACAGAGGGTCAGATGGATGGATGGATGGTTGGGGCGGGAGCGGTGGTGTACATGCCATACAGTAGGTAGCAGCTAGCGCCCTTCTGGTGGCGATGATGCGAGTGCGTAGATGCAGTGAGAGGGGGTCTGTGGGGTGGCTCGTTCCTGCCTGTGCCTGCCGGCCTGCCGGCCTGCCTTGGCTGGGCACGTCCTATCCTATCCTATCCTCGCCAACGGGTTGCTGTGTGCAGCTCGCCTGTGTGTCAAGGTTGTCTGTCTGTGTCGGTGCCATGTGTCGGTGCCTGCATTTTATATGTGTTGGGCATGTACGATGGATTCACATGTATATCCGACGGTCGGTCGACCGGCAACGTGAGGAGACATAAGTGAACGATCGTTGAAGGCGTGTTTGGGCATCATGCCACCGACAACCCCCTGCTTTAAGTGATGCATCGAAACGAGCTGTGCTCTGACGGTCGCTTGCCTCAGCGAAGTCCCCGGCAACGCAATGCCCAACACACAAAAAGACACACAAGATACACTAGTTGTCCTCCTACATGGACCAAAATGTCTCACACTCTACGGTCTCTCAAATACCCGCACACAGACAAATCTGTGTGCGAGCGTCTGCACAGCCACTCAGCGATGCGTTCCGTCAGGGAGGCTTCTCACACATAGACAGCATCGAGAATTGACCTACTGCTTGTATCTCTCCATGATCTCTCTGATCTCCGGCTTGTCCACCGCCTTGTCCCACGGCCTCTCGCCCTGTTGCCATGAGATGCGATGAGCAAAAACCACTCGAACCATCGATGGTGGGAATCTCTGTGTGCACTCACTTTGTTGTTTTTGATGTCGAGCAGTGCAGCGCCGCCCCACTCGAGCCTTTGAGAATGACACAGAGGAGAGAGTGTGTGGATGAGATGTTCGCGTCAGTCAGCCATCTGTGCTTCTCACAGCGCAGACACAGCTGCAGAGTCGCCTTGAGATGCAGCCCAATGGAGTACCGTCGAGCCCATCTGTGTGTGCCATGCACACAGAGAAAGGCAATCAAACAGATGGAGGCGGCTGGCGATATGTGTCTTCTCTGAGGCCTCACATGGTCGGTCTGTGTGAGCACCTTCCTGACTTCCAAAGGCTTCCCTTCGGCTGCCCACTTGGAGACCACTTTTATGACTCTGCGATCAAACTTCACGTCAATCCCGAGGGCCTTGCCTGCCAGCGGACAGACAGACACAGAGACAGACACATTCCCCACAGTGTGTGCGTGCGCGCAGATGAACGGCATCTCACTTACCCTTGGTGGCACACAGCCTGACGAGACCGAAATCTGTCGCAGAATGGACAACATCAGAGACGCTTGCTACTCGATGTGTGTGTCCGTCTGTGACGCTGTGTGTTGTGTGCACTGACGGAACTAGCCACATAGGACTGTTTCGCAATCTGCATGATGTCGTAGATTATTCTCACACGCTGCACTTCAGGGTCGTCTGGGCTGCGCACACACACACACACACACACACACACACACAGAGAGAGAGAGAGAGAGAGACTCACACACGCATGACGCACACGCCTGCGTGTGTGTGCGTGTGTGGATGTGTCCTGTACTTTCTGTCCCGCAGCGCTTCAACCTTCTTCGACCATACGGGCTCGTATTTCTCGACTTCGAGGATCTCCGACTCAAACCTGTCCCTCAGCTCCGTAAGCTTCCGGACCTGCGGGACGGACAGTCGGTCAATTGACCGAACCAGCGAACACCACGTGCGTCCTGTATGAGTCGCTCACCACTTGGGCCTCGACGTCCATGCAAGGCAAGGCAGCGAGCGCTGCCACCGCATCAAGCCGCTCCGCGTCGTCCTGAGCAGCACAAAATGAATGAATCAATGCGCATCAGAGAATCAATGCGGTGTGCTCTCTTGGCTTACAGTCGCATAGAGGCGGCTAGTCTGGCGATGTGTGGGTCGCATCTTGACGGTCAGGCGCTGCTCTGGCCTGCTGGATTTGGCGCCTGTGCGGGTGAGGAACGAGCAAGGCCGTGTGGCAGAGGCAGCTGCCAGGATGGTGAGGGCAAGCAGAGTCCTCATCCTCCACGCTCACTGACACCTCCCCGTTTCGACAGCATAGGTGAAGGCATCACGTGGATCTAAGAGAAATGCAGACAAACAGACAGACAGATGCACCGTGAGGAGATGTGCTGGCATTTTGGAAGGAGTTCGGGTCGCGTGAAACAACCTCGAACTACAATAACAGAGTCTCCCGCTGGCTGCACGCGCCGCATGCAGTTGTTTGTTGTTGTTGTGCACAATTCCAGGAGCGCGAATAATCCCTTCAATCAGTCAGTGGTCTGCAGTTGTCTCTGTGTCCTCCGCCACGTACGAACATGTTCGACAACCAAATGCATCGACCCAGGCCAGTGTGTGATGCATCCATTCCATGATGCCGATCTACTCAGTCAACCAGTCACCCAGTCAGTCACTCCAGCCTATGCTCCCCCCCACACACACTCTCACACCCCAAGGACACACACACGCACAAAGCACGTATGTGAAGTCAGACAAGCCGCACGGACAGACAGATAGACAGACAGACAGTCGGTTGGTGGGTATCAGATGGGTGTGACGACGAGAAAGGACAACAAACACACGAGAAGCGACAAATGGCGGATGAGTCAGTATGGGCCAGAACAATATGTGACAGAAACAGGCGAGACACTACACAGGCATGTCTTCACTCACTCAACAGAAAAACTACGCCGTGTCGGCATCCATCCATCCATTGGCTGATTGATTGACTGACTGACTGCTGGATCCCGTCCCTCAGATAAGAGCCACCCAAACACCCATCCATCCAGGCAGCCCAGCTTCCTCACGCAACGCACAAAAGTCAAGCCGCCATCCCCATTGTGCGAGTTTGTGCGTAGGTGTCAGTCAAAAATACACGGTGTTTGCCCGTTTGCCTGATTGCGGGCTTCCGAGTCTCGGCCTGCATATCCGGTTCACGACAATGGGCTGCTTGCTCACGTCCTTGGGCACCAATCTGCACACACACACGCGGCGACAACACACATGACATTCTGTTCGTCCCCCTCGGTCTCTCTGCTCCCGTACCTGTATTGGAGTCTGAGTATCCTGCCGTAGCCGTACTGCTTGTCGGCGAAGACTCGGCGGCATTCGGTGACCTCCCCCACCTTGCTCGTGCGGATGCTCTGCAGACACCTCTCGCCCTCACCGCAGCCCCAGGCGTGAGGGGCGCTCCCAGCCCGGCAGATCCCCCGCCAATAGCCGCAGTCGGGGTCCGAGACGTCGTATGGGTCGCCGTCCAGGTGCAGCGGCAGCGTGCGGGGGCCAGTCGGGAAGAACGCCGTGCAGTGCAGATGCAGTGGGTCCTGTGAAAGGGAAGAAGGAGTGATGGAATGGATATCGAGGTGCTGTGCTCTTCTGTCTGTCTGTCTGTCTGTCTGTCTGTCAGTTCGTGCGTCGCTGCTTGCTTGCCTGAAGTTTGTTGGAGATGGACATGGCCAGCCGGCCGACATAGCGTCGCTTCCACCACACAACGCCCATGGCTGCAGAAGCACAGACAAAAGACACGCCAGCAAATGCAGTAGGACCACAGCCTAGGAGAGAAGACTGTATGTGTGTTCCCTCTCACTCACCCTTGAGAAACGTCTCGAGCGACTCACTCAGCTGCGGGACGACCTCCCACTCGCCCACCAACTCATTGGCCAGCTCCTGCATCTCACGCGTCTCGGCGTCATCAACCTCCTCCTTGTCAGCCGCATCCACCCCATTCTCCTCCCCAATGGCCGCACCAGCACCAGCCCGGGTGACGATGGCCTTGTTGCCGTCGTCTAGGTCGTTTTCGTTGTCCTCTTCTGGCAGCGGCTCCAGCGTCACGAATGACGCACTCCCGCTGCGGAACGACGGCCGAACGGCATCAGATGGGTACTCACAACACACGGTGCCTGACACACAGGCGAGCCGAGCAAGCATGAGTGTCGGTGTCTGTGTGATTGTGTTTCTGCCCTGTCTGCTCACCTCCAGTGTTGCCAGGTTGTGCATTGACCGTGAGGACGTTAGTGCTTCCATCGACATACTCGAGGACGGGTCCGCAGTCGAGACTGGCCGTGCGGGAGAGCTTGAAGGCCTCCCTCTTCCTCATGTCGAGCTCCAGCGTCCCGCACCGCGATATCAGCGGCGACGCACCGTCAGCCTCAGACACTCCCTCGCCGCCACCTGTTGTGACGGAATCGACGGTCTCGCCTCGCCGACAAGAAGGCTCGCCTTTCGACGGCTTCTCGAAGGCCCGGAGTTCTGAATGAGGAATGCACACCGCGACAGACAACCAGCGAGAGAGAGAGCGCAAGCGATTTCAAAAGAGGCCGCGAGTGAAGTGAATGCAGGATGCTGTTTCGAATCGTCTTTCGTCTTTCCAAGGTTGCTACCTTTGGCGAATCCATTTTCCTTTTCGTGGAGCTCCAATGCGACCTCTTCATACAGCCGAGTGCGGTCATCACGCAGCACAGCCATTGCTGCCATGCTCCGACTGTTCTACTTTGTGTGTGACTGTTGAGTAGAGAGAGGCACGAGCCGAACAGTCGGCGTGAGCTCTCCAAATCAAGGAGCAAATCTCTCAACTTCTCGGTTTCTTTTTCCGGTGCGAGCTAGGCCCGAAAGACAGCAGCTCCTTGGGCGCCTCTTGGGGAGGACCAGCACACGAGAGTGTCAAGGCAGAGCAGGCCAGAAGTGTGGCATATATCTGCTTGGCCCAACCGTGTGTATCCAGCATCAGGCATCCATCATTCCGTTAAGCAGCGGGGAGAGCATCTGATCTGAGGGAGGAGGGCTGACGGGTCGGCAACACGACAAGTGGCCAACAACGCCGCGTCCGCCGTCGGGGAGCGAGACATCTGAGCAACAGGGGAGGGAGGGAGGGATCTATCTGCTGATCAGCTGACGAAGAAACGTTCGTCACTTCATCCGTGTGTGGCGGCTTCCGGACATCACGCGGGCCAGCCACATCAGCAACATCAACCGCCGCGGCATCTTGGAGGTTTGCAGTTGAAGGGCTGCAGTCCGCCGGTGGGAGCAGTGCACACCTTGCCGTCCGACGGCCAGCAATCAAGGCCGAGCGACCGAGGGAGCATCGGGACTCTAGTGGCGTTGCTCTTGCGTGGACCGACCAAGAGGGTGCCGTGCTGACTGATTGTGGAGCTGTCTATCAGTCTGTCTATCTAGTGAGTGTTGTGCGGGGTGGGTTGGTTGATTCCCGTGGTGGGTGCGAGTCGAGTTCATCCGGTTCATCGTCGTTAACGAATGGGTTCTGACAGGTCGAATTCCGACGACCTGTCTGCGGGCGGGATGGTGGGCAGTGGCGGGAGCGGTGCGGGGGGGTCAGACGGCCAGGGCGTCACGCCAAGAGACCAGGGGAATGCCAACTCGCCACCTAAGGTTGGTGCACACTAACCTGACTGAATGTGCTGTGCGTGTGTCGAAGGTAAGGTGGACAAATATGGTTGGCTGGCCTCTGTCTGTTGTGTCAGAGCTCCGACTTCGATCGCGCCATCACGCCCCCTCCCCGTTCGCCGTTGAAGGACGACTCGATCCCGTCTCTGCACGTGCCGCCGGCCACCCCCCTGGCCACCGACACTTCGTACATCCCCAACATACCATCGCAGATAAGCCCCTCCACCCAGACGCTGCCCGTCGAGACCGCATCCATCCGGTCTACCGACCACCTGCGGGTGACGGGCAGCACCGTGCAGGCCACGGCCAGCAGCAACAGCATCGGGGGGGACGACTGGGGCGTGAGTGGCCTGGCGCGTCCGGCGGCCTTCACGTCGAGTTTCTTTCACGTGCCCCCTGGAATGGGCGGAATGGGCGACAGGGACAGAAACGACGACACCACACTTGAACGGGACACGGCCAACAATGCGGTAGGTACGGTAGGTCATCAAGGCAGGCAGACAGACAGACAGAATGAACAGGCGAAAGGACTGACGCGTGTGCATATGTCCGTTCTTCGTTGATTCATTCAGCTGCCACAGTCCACCCACGCCACCCCCCCGTCGTCGAATCGTCCAGAGGACCTGCTGGCGTGGCTCAACGGGTCCCTATCGCTGGACGAAGACACGCCAGTGCCCCACGGGTCGCCCCAGTCTGACAACAGGGCAGCGAGCACCGACTGGTCGCCCGTGGCTCATGGTGGCGGCGGGGCGAGCGACCCATCCCTGGGATTTTTTGTCGATGGGAGTTTCGTCTCCCACTCTCAGACCGGCAGCTCGCACCAGGACAAAGACAGCTCCCCACCTACACACAGCTCGCGCCATGACTTGGCCGTGGCCGGCCAGGTGGCAGAGGAGGACAGAGCCGCGGAGGCCGCTGTGGGTGTGGGCGGGGGGGGCAGTGAGGTGGACGGACACACATCGTATGCCCTGCTGATGGCGGCCGTGCTGACGGGCGACCTCGAGGGCGCCAGGAGGATACTCACTCAGAAGATTGACCTCAATCTGCAACACGAGGTGCGGGAGGGAGGGACTTGACACGCGAGACCGGGCGGACCGGACAGGCGAGCACGTGTGGTCTGTATATGTGTGCGTGTCTGTGCGTGTGTGTGGTTGTCATGTCTGTCAGCGTGATGGGCGGACAGTACTCCATTGGGCTGCCGAGAGCGGGTCTCTGTCACTGGTGACTTTGCTGCTGGACCACGGTGCGGAGAAGAACATCATTGACCACGCCGGCAGGACGCCCCTCCACCTCGCAATCGCCAAGGAACGACAGCACGTCGTGGCAGAACTCGTCCAGAGAGGAGCCGACATATTCCTGCCTGAAAAGGTAGATGGGCACACTGACACAGCACAGACACTCATGGATGGTGAGACACATGGTTGTCTCTCTCTGGTATGTGCTGTGGTGTGGCGTGCAGAAGGTTGACGAGTTGAGCCACCTGATCGCGCCCCTCACACAGGGGGCGTCGGCGTCGGCACCCGGCGGGAGCACCCACGACCCATCCAGGCTCCTGCACAACGTCCTGTCGACGGTCAAGGACACGACCTCACCACATGAGAGCGGCAGCAACCCCCCTCCGCCCGACTACGACGAGCCAGAGGGAGGAGGCTGGCCGCCCCCGCCACCGTCTCACGCCAATGCTCATGCCGCTGCCGCTGCCGCCCAGTGGTCATCCTCTGGCAGTGCGTTGGCTCGGCAGCAACGTGCGGCGTTTTACGGTGCGTATGGGCCGTCAGCTGACGCGGCGAGTGCCCCTGTGGGTGTGGGGTACCGTCGGGTGACTGACGGTGAGGGCGTCGAGAAGGAGTGGATCGAGGAGGTGCAGCAGAAGCCTGAGACGTCCTACAGCAGCATGATCGACCCCACACGATGGAAACATCGCATACACCACGTAAATAAGACAGCACAGCGAGCTGCCACCCACCCGCCCCACCCAGGACCACCACCTGCTCTCCTCCCCTCCCTCCCTTGTGTGTTGTCTGTCTCTGTTGGTAGGAGTATGCAATGACGGGTCAGAAGGTGGAGGTCATCAATGTGGCCATCCTGCAGTCCCCCAAGGTGGCCCCCGACGCGGCAACCGCCACACCGGCATCCACATCGACCACGGGCGACGACAGCAGCCACGTGGCCTTGTCGCAGGTGCAGAACAGTCTGGAGCCGACGAGCAGCGAGCGAGAGGTGGTGGTCATGGCGCTGATAGTGCAGCAGCTGGGCGACAAGGAGAGCACCATCCCGCCTGTCCTCTTCCAGCAGGTCATCCATATCAAGGTTGAGGACAACAGAGAAGTCGTCACCATGGGACACAAACACCAAGCTGGTATGCACGCAACGCAACGAACGCCAACACACTGCTTGCCATGCCACCCAGCCCAGCGACCCATTTTTTCTTCCATTCACTCGGTCTGTCAGACCTTGATCGCCGTGAGCTCATCGCCCTGGCCGGAGTGATCCGCGAGCGTCTTCCACGCAACTACCAGGGCGTGCCGATCAACGTGGGGTCCATCGGTCACCTGAACCCCGAGGAGGGCACCTGCCCCAACAAGCGGTGCTACTGGCACCACCAGAAGGTGTGCAGGTGGGGCACCCTCTGCGGCCACTGCCACATCTGCATCCCTCCACGACGAGCATTCCGCCCCTCCAAGTGGCAGCGGGAGGCGCAGAAGAGGGCCGAGCTCGTGGGCGGCTACGGCGACAACATGTCGGTGCGGGGAGACGAGCAGGAGGTGCCTTTCGCGTCGCCACAGGCGGGTCTGGGTGACTTCGAGGCGCTGAGGCAGGCCGTGGTGGAGCTGGGTCTGCTGCCGAGTGAGGTCACGGGGATGCTCGGGAGCGAGCTGCTGCGAAGCCTGGCCATCCACGAGCTCGGCAAGCAGCTGCACCGGCCGCCGACTGACTTCCAGGCACTCGGCGACAGAGATGTGGCCAACCTATGCAGAGGTGGGCCAGCTGGACAAACTACACATGCCATGCGCAACCACATGTGCCGTCAATCGTCTGTCTGTGTTGTGTGTGCAGGCATCAGCGCCACGTCATGGTCGTCGATGACATCGCCATTCCTGGCCCGCAGCAAGACTCCCGGGTTGCCGCAGTCCCAGTTCCCCGGCGCCGGCAGGGGGCTGACGACCCTGACCAACCATGGGCAGCCCCCTCCGCCCCCACCCATCCTCTCGCGCACCGCCAACCCAGGCGGCCGCCCCCTGCCCCTGCCTCCCGCTCCCGGTGGACACACACCAGCCATGCCCCTGCAGACCTTCCCGCCGCCACAGAGATCCCCCTATAGGGCGCCCACTGTCATCCCGCCACCTGCTGCGGCGCACCCACAGCCAATCCAACAACAGCAGCAGCAAATCCAGCAAATCCAGCAGCAAATCCACCAGCAGCAGCAGCAGCAGCAACAGGCCAGGGGAACAACAGCTCAGCTGCTGACGCCGGCAAGGGGCGCCAACAGTGCGCCGGTTGTGAACTTGCCGCCCCCGGCGGCCCGGCAGGCAGGGGCAGGAGAGGCCAAGGATGTGGCCGGCCAGCTGGTGGGGCAGCATCAGCAGCCCCACCAGGCGCACCTGCCACAGCCACAGCAGTTGCAGCAGCAGCAGCAGGGCGGCGGCTCTGTCTCTCCTGGGAGCCAAACGCCCGGCAGCCACTCCGTGGCACAGTCACCTGCACTGCCGCCAAAGGACCGACCGGCCGAAGTGGTACGTGAGACAGACCAGACCAGACCACATCACATCAGTCGGGACGACTTTGATTGATCTTGTGTCTGTTGTTTTGATTTTCCAGGCAGCGTTTGATCGCTTGGTGGACTCGATGATCTACGCGCTGGACGATCGCACGACGCAGCTGGAGGGCTGCCTGCGGCTGGCCGAGCTTTTTTCGCGCAGCCGTCTGCTCCAGAAGGGCAGCAACGAAGTCCTCGACGTCAGCAGGGGTCTCGGCGCCATCGTCAGCGCCATCAACCGGTTCCCTAACGACGTCTTCCTCCAGACCAAAGGTCAGTCACATCTCACACCCGAGAGCCGGTCTCAATGATGATGTGGGCGTGTGAGTGCAGGATGCGCGGCGATGTGGAGCATCTGCAAGTACAACACGCAGCGGATCGAGCAGGCGGGGCAGCTGGGTGCCGTCGAGGCCGTCACGCGGGCGCTGCTCAAGCACGCCGACAGGGAGGACCTGCAGTGGATCGGGTGCGGCGCCCTGTTCAGCCTCTGCTTCCAGGTGGCCCCCAACAAGACGCGGGCACGCGAGGCGTCGTCCATCAAGGCCGTCCTCAATGCCATCCAACACAACCCCAACAACCTGCAGATACAAATATGGGGTGGGTCAGTGAGGAGGCACCGCACACACCGATCAGCCAGCCACACACAGACATGACCATGTCTGTCTGTCATGTGTGTGTGTGTGTGTGTCCGTCGTCTGGTGTGTCATGTGCTGTGGTGTGGTGTGCAGGTTGTGGGGCGTTGTTCTCGATGACGCGTCACTGTCTGCCCAACCAGCTGCAGGCGGGGCAGCACGGCGCCCTGCGCATCCTCACTCAGTCGCTCAGGATGTGGCCCGACGACCCACATGTCCAGTGGCACGGTAAGGACGGGCGGGGCGGTGGTGGGCCACACCCAGGACAGACACAGACAGACACACGTTGCTTACATCGACCGATCGGTATTCCTCCCGCTTCGCTCCCCTTTGATATGCTAATTAATGACTGCAGGCTACGGGGCCATCTGGTGTATGTGTTTCAGCGACGAGACGCGTCGCGCCAAGGAGGAGGGCCGGCTGGAGGGCACCCTGCAGACGGTGGTGACCAACCTGCAGAAGCTGCAGCTCCACCCCGACGTCCAGCTGTGGGGATGCGCCGCCGTCTGGAGCCTCTGCAGGCACAACGCCGGCAACAGCGTCGCAGCGGGCAAGGCCGGCGCCGTCGAGGCCATCCTGGGGGCCATGCGCACCCACACCAAGAAGGCAGAGCTCCACTGGAAGGCCTGCGGCGCCCTCTTCGCCCTTTTCGCCGAGCCCTCCAACCGGCAGCGTGCCTTGGCAGGCAACGGCGTGTCCGGGTTGGCGGATGCGCTGCAGTCTTACCCGCAAGACTTGGAGCTGCAGATATGGGGCTGCGGGGCGCTGTGGCGGCTGTGCACTGAGGACGGCCGCGCGCTGGAGGCCGCCTGGCAGGCGGGGGCGGTGAGTGCGGTGCTCCGAGCGCTCAAGCAGTGGCCCAATGCCAACTGGCTCCACATATTCGGTACGTGACATGAGAGACACCTTAGGTTGCATCAAACCTTCGAGACATTCGTTCGACACATGTGTTGTGTGTTGTTGTGGCTTATCTGTCTGCAGCCTGTGGGCTGATCGCAACACTGTGCCAGAGTGAGAAGGTTCCGGGTGCTGGGGGCAGCACAGCATTCTCTCTGCAGGAGTACAAGCGGCGTGCTGGCGAGGAGGGCGCCGTCGAGGTGCTGCTGGGGATACTCACCAAACACCTCGACGACATCAAACTCCAGGAACAAGGTACGTCAGTTAGTCTCCCTTTGTGTGTGTCCTCTGTGTGCCATCCTTTTATGCGTCCGTCCATTTCTTTCTCAGCGTTTGCCGCCCTGTGGCTGCTGTGCCGCGACGTGTCCGCCAACCACGAGCGGCTCACTGCCTGCCTGTCCGACGCCGCCACCCGTCAGGTGTTCCGTCAGGTGTCTGGCAAGCTGGTGTCGCTCGACAGCACAAACCCGCAGGGGACCCCGGTGCTGGCGTCGGCACTCAAGACGCCCAACCTGGAGAGATATGGCGAACCGGAGGTGCAGCCGTGAGTGAGACATACATGGGGAGGGGTCGGGGAGAGAGAGAGAGAGAGAGAGGGGGAGGGAGGGAGGGGGAGAGGCGAGAGGGCCGTTGGTGGTGTGACTTACTGACTGACTACTTCTCAGCATTATTCTAATTACAGCTGCTAGCAGCTACTTCTTCTTCTTCTGATGATGAACCAACCGGCTGTTGTTTGTTTGTACGTGAGTGGGTGAGTGCCTGTGAGTGGGTGAGTGCCTGTGAGTGCCTGTGAGCGTGTGAGCGTGTGTGCGTGCGAGTTTCCCCCTCCCCTTCCCCTCTGGCGTGTGTCCGTGCCTGGTGTGTGCGTACCGTACCTATCGGTGTCTGTGTGCCCTTGACTGACTCGCTGATTCATTCGTGTGTGCCCTCGTGCTGTGGTCTCCTCGTGGCCTTCCTTGTCGATGGACCGACGGACGGGTGGATGATGGTTTGTTTGGTGTAGGTAGGCAGACAGGGAGGGAGGGGAAGGGAGGGGAGGGGAAGGTAGCTGTCTTTTTCTCGAACGATCGGATCAAGCAACCTGTACGCTCGTGTACCTTTCTTTCTGTTGATTGACTGACTGACTGATGGACCTGTCTTTCTGTCTGTCTGTCTGTCTGTCTGTCGCATGTGCTTGTGCGTGAGCGTCGTGTCCATCCACCAGAGGAAGAAAGTGAGAGTCATGCTCATGCATGCAGTCAGTGAGTGCAGCGGTAACTGGCGACCCAGTTGTGTGCTATTTTTGGAGTAGCTGGGCGGTCGTCGGTCGGTCTGTTGGTCAGTCTGTCTGTCTGTCTGTCAGTCTGTCAGCCGGCAAATGATACGAGACGAGAGAGGCAAGGAGGAAAGCCATTCGCGGAATGGGATGACGCACGCACGTGTAGACAGACAGACGTACAGTAGGAGGGGGGCCGGATCGGACCGGATTAGGGGCTTTTGTGGCCCCCAGCCAGCCAGCCAGTTTAAAGGAACCAACCGACCGACGGTCGTCCCGTCCCCTACTGTGTGCATCTGTCCGTCTGGTGCTTTGTTTGAGTAAGAGAAAAAGCAAAAGACCGACCGACAGACACCGATCGATTTCGTATTGGGAGGGGTGGGTGGGCTGTGGTGGGCGTCGGGTGGGGGGGTTGGCTGTGGTGCTGTGGTGGGCGAGAAAAAGTGTCGCGTTTCACTCATTCATGCATGGTCTGTCGGGAGCTCTGTCTGCACCCATCTGCAGTGAGTGCAGCGGCTGAGCCAGCTCAGCAGCAATCGGTCAGTTAGTATGTAAGTGCGTGTGTACCTACCGTAACTTTCATTTTGCTTTTCATTCGATTGATGCGATGCCGTCTCTCTCTCCTCTTTCTCGTCTCCCCTCTCTCCTCTCTCTCGTGCGTCATGCCACCGTACACACCATCCATAAGTGCAGCACAAGCAGTGCCCGGCACCAACCAACGGCCGGTCGACACTTACTTTCCTACTCGCTTACACACACACTTATCTAATCTAATCTATCTCTCTGTACGTGCCAACAGGGTATGTGAGTGGAGTGAGTGTGTCGGAGCTGACCGAGAGGGACAGCCCCCGACCTACACACACACACACACACACACAGACACGTTGCGTACCGTACGTGCCCTCTTCATAATGCTCTATGTAGCTTCTTGTGGTCGTCGTGTGCGCTGTCTATCCGTCCGTCCGTCCGTCCGGCTGTGTCTGTTGTTCTGTGAGGCTAGCTGGTCGGTTGGCTGCCCACGCAATCTCCTGCCTGTCTGCCTGTCTGCCTGGTTTTGTGTGACGGCCCATATATATCCTGGAATCTGAGATGAGAGAGATGAGAGAGAGAGGAGGGAGAGAGAGGAGAGGGGAATCTATTTGCCGTACGTGAGAGTTTGAATGCTCACAATGCATGACACCACTCACTCGTTGGTCCTGTCTGTCTGTCTCTCTGACCCCAGCCAGCCGCCCACTGACTACTCACTTCACCCGACCGACCCGCCTGTGCTGTTTAAGGTCCCATCCGGCCAGCTGTTGTATGCCCCGTCCACCCACCACTCTGGTAGGTAGGTACCCGTCCACCCACTACTCCAGCTGAGTGTTTTGATCAACGGATGGACGACGGACGGACGGCGGTCTCACGTGAGTGACATCAGTTCCATCCATCTATCTGTGCACCTGTTTGTCCATGTAATGTATGGGCCCTGAGGGATATCAACACGTGTGTCCCTCTCCGCCCGACCGACTTACTGACTGACTTACTGACTGGCTGACCTTGCCCCATTCGACGCCACACCACACCACACCGCACGGACGCGCGCACCACATCCATCAATCATTGCTGTTTTTCAACCAGATGATGCGGCGTCGTGCGCACATCTCAGTCAGCTTACACACATACGACGGACTTTCTGCGATTTTTCGGCTCTTACTCTTACAGTACATACCAAAGGAGACGTCGCTGGCGCTGTGCGAGAGTTTTTTGCCAGACAGCGAGCGAGCGGGCGAGTGGATGGCGCGGTGTGACGTATTTGGTTGGTTGGCTGGCTGGGTGGCGTGATGGGTGGGTGTGTTTGTAGACGTCCTCCTTGCAGGCCTTCACACATACACACCTCCACACAGCCCATACAGACAGACAGGCAGACAGGGGGGAACAATCTGTCTCTTTCGTTTAGAGACAATGACTGACTGCCAAGCCAGCCCGGCCCACCCACTCACTGAGGCGTGGATGGATGCATTTATGTGATTCTGAGTGGTTACGGTAAGTATGTAAGTAATTGTAATTGTAAGGGAGGGAGAGCAGAGAGAGCCAACCAAGGTTGGAGAGCAGCCAGCCCAGCCATGCCAGGCATGCTTCGCGAGCTGGCTTGCGTGTTACGTACGCCGAGTGAGTGAGTGCTGTGTCATCTCATGCATATGGAATGGATGTGTCCGGCCCGTGTGTCCAGTGCCATTGATGGATGGATGGATGGAACCGAACCGACCGAACTGATGGAATTCGGAATGAGTGCGTGTGGCTGGGTGGTTTAGTATTTCCCTGTCCCCCTCTGGGCGGTGTGCTGTGGATGCGATGCGCGTGTGATAGTAGCTGGATGGATGGATCAATGCCACATACCGAGCGAAGCTCGCCTTGGCAGGCACCATGCTACGCGACTGACACACACAGCCACACAGACAGACAGGGGAGGAATTATTATTATTACAAACGAGAGGAAGAGAAGGAGAGAGAGAGAGACGAGCATTCCTATGAGCTCCCGTGAGTGAGTGCGATGAATGGATGGACGGACGGACGGGCGGGTAGGCGGGCGTGGTGTAGTGTATCTGTGCGTGTCTGTCTGTCTGTATCTGTGGGCGTGTGTGGGTGGGTGTGCACTTTCTCTGTGGTGGGTGGGATGGGGTGGGGCGGGTCTATCTGTGTATCTTTCTATCTGCGTGGCAGTCAACAACCTGAGTGCTGCCTTTCCTCCTAACCTCTTTCTTGTGGTGCGGTGTTTCCTCCCCCCGTCCCTCCCTCCCTCCCTGGTTTCTCGCTGCTCACATGGGCGGCATGGCTACGCTCTGTTCGGAGGTGTTTATCACCTCCGACGTGACTGCCTGCCTGCCTGCTGGCCTTGTCTCTATCCGGAGCTTCTACTAACACAGAGGAAGACTGACTGACTGACTGGCTGACAACTGAGTGAATGAATTCATTCGTGTGGGCTCTGTGTGTGAGAGAGTGAGAGAGGGTGTGGCGTAATCCATGCGTGTGCGTGTGTGTGGACGTGTGCATCCAGCCGTCCGTCGGTAGGTAAAGGTGATATGCCTCTCGTCGGTGGTGAGCATGCCGATGTGTCGAGCCACGCGGGCGGACTTGCCGCGGCCGTCCGGCAATGTGTGTGTGGCCGGCGGCGGCGGCGGTAAGGACGCGATAATCAGACCATGCAACTGCACAAACAGAGAGCCCGCCTGCCTGTCCAGCGAAGAGAGTGACTGAGACTGACTGACTGACGCGAATAGCGCATACCCTTGTGCCGTGCCAGCTGCTGACAGCCCCCGAACATACTTGATCCATACTTACGTGTGAGAAGAGTGGATGGATGGATGGATGACACTTTCTGCATTCATTGACATGATTGAATGATAAGTGATGCATGTCACTCGGTCACGTCTGTCACGTCTGGTACCCCCACTCCCTGTCCCTGTCCACCCTCCTCCCCGCCCCCCTAATGTACTCATCCCACCCAATCTGCTGCCGCACATCTCTGTACGCCACCTCCAACGCACCCCTCAGCTCACACATCTCCCTGCTACCCCGCTGCTCGCGGCTGCCATACACGTGGTACACCGGCACGCCCCCCATCTGTCTCTCCGTCTCGGTGCGCATGACGCTGCTGCACCCCACGAAGAGCTCAGGGACCAGTGATGGGGGGAAGAAGGGCGCGAAGTAGGGGAGCACGCTGAGGAGCTCGTCGATGTAGCGCACGTCGCACTTGCCGCGGCCGCTCTGCGTCCGTGTGCCGTACCGGAGCGCGTCGATGATGCGCCACTTGAGGCGGTGCCACTTGTCGTCGGGAATGCGGATGGTCCGCAGACGCGTGTTGATATCAAAACCCAAATACGTCTGTGTGACCACACACACAAACATCCGAACAATGAAGCCCCGCCTGTCTCTCCCGCTCTCCCTCTCTCCACCCACCAGCTCTTGTGTCGGCTCGACGACCTTGTGCACCGGCCACCCAAGGTCCTCCGTCAGCTCCCGGAACTCGCCGAAGTTCTCCGCCACCCGCCGCTCGTCAAACACCGCCTCCCGTCCCTCTGCAGCCTTTTCTCCCCCAATGAGCCAGTCGTCGACATAGCAGTAGGTGGCGAATGGCATGAAGGCCTGCATGGCCGCCGTGTGGCGCAGCAGGAGGGAGGGGCCTGTCTTGAGACCGAATGGCAGGACGCGCCACGAGAGGAAGTCGGAAGTGGACGACATGTGGAAGGACAGGAAGGGCCGATCGTCGGGGTGCACCGGCAACTGCTTGTAGGCTTTCTGGAAGTCCGCCTTGGCCAGGAAGCCACCTGCGTCAGACAGGGAGAGAGGAATGACCATACTGCTTGTAGATGTGTCGCCCGGCTCACCCGGCGGTATCTCTGCGAGTATGTTTGGCAGCCTGGGCAGGGTGTACGGTTTTGGATCCTTCAAACATTCGTTCAACTGCACACAGAACACACGCAACAGACAGATAAGAACTTTTTGCAGAGAAGGAGAGGGCCTGCAATGTGCATTGGGGTCACCCCGCTCATGGTGAAGTTCCAGACGAGTCTCCTAGGCTTGAGGGGGTTATCGTCCGTCCATGAAGCCGGCGACGTCCACTGAGGCGCCGCTTCCCACTCTATGTGGCCCTGCACACGCATAAGAGAGAGAAGAATGGATGGATGGATGGATGGGGGTGTGTGTGTGTGTGTGTGTGTGTGTGTGTGTGGTCGCACCTTTGCCATCTCGCCATAGATCTCCGTGCTCATCCCCCCACAAGGCTCCTTCCATGCTCTCACGTAGTTGCAGGTGCGGGCCCTCTCGTACAGCCCGATGCGGCAGCCCACAGCGATGTCATGCACCAACAACGGCGCCAGCCCGCGCCTCAAATACCCGCTTACGCTCGGCATCGATAATACCCCCAAAAGGCTCAAGCTCGCCAAAACGATCCTACGAAGCGGAGGAAAAGAGGCCAGATCTGGCCATATTGGACACACCAGCACGTCACTGGACAGCCTGGCTGCGCCAGTGAGGGCAGTCAGCCCATCACCCAACCCCCCGCCCTTTAGTCCGGCCTCCCTGCCGCTGTGATGGATTCCCATCTGGCGGCGCTCGCCAACGGGCTGGGCACGGCCCATCTGCGGGCATCGATGAGCCACATGGCGACGATGGCCTTCGTGCCGCACAATCTGACGCTGCACCCGGTGTCCAACATGACCCTCACGGCGCAGGATGTCGGGGGAGGTGCTGGTAGCGTAGCTGCAGCTGAGCCGGGGTGCCCGGAGTACTCTGCCTTCGTCAGGAACTTCGGCGTGTGGCTGTGGGTGCTCCTCATACTCTACATCTTCTACTCGCTGGCCGTCGTGTAAGCACCACACACAGACGGAGGGAGGGAGGGAGGGAGGGAGGGAGCAGTATGAAGCATGTTTTGTGTCCGTGCAGGTGCGACGAGTACTTCGTAAGCCCGACCAAGCCATGGTCCATTAACCCCCTGTTGTCATGGATACGGACGTGTGTGCACAGGTGCCGGCTCTGCAGATTATGTGTGACAAGCTCAAGATCCCCGACGACGTCGCCGGGGCGACCTTCATGGCCATCGGTGCCAGCTCGCCTGAAATGTACCCACAACGACAGACACCATACCAGCCCACACGCTCAGGGAGATCCAGGGCATGAACTGCATTCCACCGACCCATCTGAGTGTGTGTGTATCTGTGTGCAGGTTCACCAACTTCATAGCCATCTTCATCGAGCACTCGGCCGTCGGCTCGGGAACAATCGTCGGCTCCGAGATATTCAACATGGTATATATACTCCTCCCACTGGCCTCCCATGTTTGCATGTGTGCGCCATGTGTGTGTGTGTGTGGTCAGCTGATGATATGCGGCTTCAGCGCCCTCCTGGCGCAGCACGGTGTCCTGCGGCTCGATTGGCGCCCCTTCGGTCAGTGAGCGAACCAACGACACACACTGACGACACACTCACGTGTTGCTTTTGTTTGTCCGTCCGGGTGGGTGTGGCTGTGGGTGTGGGTGTGTGCAGCGCGTGATGTGTTTTTCTACGGCTTGTCGATCGGCATGCTGTACTGGACGCTGGCCGACGGGGTGGTGTCGAAATGGGAGTCGCTCGCACTGGTCCTGTGCTACCTCACTTACGCGCTCGTGTGCAGCCTCTTCTCGGTCCGCCTGAGAGGGAGGGACACCACCACCACCGACCCAGTACATGTGTGTGTTGTGATGACGATGATGCTGGTGGTCATCGTTCCTTCAGAAAATAGTGGCGTGCACGTGTCCGATGCGCGGCAAGAAGAGTGTCGTCACGATAGGGGTCCACGAGCTCGAGAAACCACTGTTTGAAGCGGACGAGGTGACCCACAACAGAAAGACAGACACACACACATGCAGCATAGCGCGTCAGCAGCACACACGAGGATGTCGCTGCTTTGTGCAGTGGGAGAATGTGGACCAGATCGCCCAGGACGACAAACAGCACTTCATCGTTGGAACCGACAAACCGTCAGGTATATCCCAACAAACAGCAGCACATCCCGATCTGCTGGTTCATTGGTTTCTTCCTCCTTCAGATTTTTACCCCCGGTCTGCGAGTGAGCTGCCCCTGGACCTCATCAATCGCAATATCAAGAACAAGGAGGGCTGGCTGCTGCAGAGGGACAGGTCGGCCACACACACACACACACAAACACACACACACACACACACACAAAGACAAACACACACGTAGCCACGACACACATGACACACATGGCACACATGGGCACACACACCATGGACGTGCACACACGCATTGATGCATGTAGCTCGTTTCGGCTGGCTGCTGGTCCGTCTGTCTGTCTCTCCCCCCTCTCTGTCTGGCTGTCTGTCTGTCTGTCTGTCTGGCTCTATGGTGGGTATTTAGAGCTGACTTAGAGAAGGAAGGCCACGAGCACATGGACGACTTCGACCTCGGCGACGTCGTCTGGCACAACATCTCCCGCTTCAACATCATGCGCCGCCAGTCGTCAGCAGCAGTCACACAGCCAAACACCCCCTGGCTGCGTCCTGCCACTGCCAACACCCCCGCGCCACCCACCGAGGACCGAAGCCACCTCAGCCCACTCCAGCAGCACGACTCGCATGACAGTGGCGAGGATCGCCGTGAGCGTGAGCATGAGAATGAGGCGAGCCTGACTCCCCCGCCAGCGGACATTCCTGGAGTGCGGGCCCGGTCTCGTGGCGGGCGTAGCAATAGGAGTGGGCGTAGTGGGGGCTCCAGGGGCCACACTGTCGGGGACGTGCGTGCTGCTCAGCACGAGAGCTACAACTATGAGCCCACTCTGCAGGAGCTCCTCATCGATAGGTGATCGATCTCTCTGTCTGTCTGCGTATCTCGTTGTGGGGAGTAGTGCACGCGTGTATGCATGGTGTATTCTATCACTGGACTGGGGGTGGGGTAGCTCGGCTGTAGAACAACACACACAGGGCAGCCAGGCGCCACGGTCCCATTGCATGTGCATGCATCCACACGCATCAGGGCATCCCTCATTCTCTCCCTCTCTCTCTCTCTCTCTGTGTGTGTGTGTGTGTGTGTGTTTCGGTGTTCAGGTTCCAGAGCCGCATGTCGATCGCCACACACGGGTGGTGCCGACTCTGGTAGCACCCCCAACACACACAAAGGCCGGGTCATTCCCTCCTGTCTGCACAAACTGGGGCATTTGTGTATCCCTCAGGTTCTGTTTGGTTGGCGGCGAGCTTCAGTACGCCCTGGCCCCCTGCCACAAAGTCACGGTGCACGGACTGCGGCCGGGCACCTCCTCCGAACAGGCAAGCTCGCCGCCCCTTCTCCTGCCCCCAAATGCAGTCAGTGATTGGTCTGTATGTATCCTCTTCCCATCAATCAGGTTCAACACTTCGAGACGGTCCGGCGCTTCTCCGCCGTTGTGCAGCACAACTTCTACGACCCCATGCACGAGGAGGAGCCCCAGAAGCACGTATGTGGCGACACACAAACACACAAACACATCCGCCGTTTCTCCATCTGTCTGTCTTCCTGTCGGTGTCAATGTGTGTGGATGGACGGATGGATGGATGGGCGCGAGTAGATCCTGGGAACGGTCAAGTTGTCTGGTGGGTGTGAGTGCATCGACAAGGAGGGGGTCGACTTCGAGCTCAAGATGCCCTCCGGACGCACTCTCACATTCAGAGCTATGGAGTGAGTGAGTGAGCCACCCACCTCACAACCACCCCCTCACACACACACACACACACACAGACGTATGTGTCCATTCTTCCCTCTCTGTGTGTCCATCCATTGTGATAAGTCCTGCGACCAAGAACAGCTGGGTGGCTGCGCTGTCACTGGCCATCCAGGAGCTCGGCCCCGCCGCAACCACCGTCACTCCCAGTGTGACTGAGGACATACTCACTGGAGAGGAGGAAGCCGCACACGACGACCTCAGCCCATTCAGAGTGCCGCTCACACCGGTGCGTATTGTGGGTGGGTGATGAGTGGGTGCGGATGCATCACACGCCCACGCCATGGTGTGTGTGTGTGTGCACATTAGTTGGGCAAGGTGGAGTGGGTGTTGAGTTTGCCGCTGAAGGTGACTCTGTGGGCCACGACGCCAAACGTGAGGGCGCCCGGCAAGGAGGGCCACTGGATGAGCTGCTTCGCGATCGCCATGGTGGGTACTCTAAACCCCAACCCACACACACGCGTCACGTGACCCCATGTGTGGCTTCTGCCGTGTCTGTATAGGTCTGGTTGGCGATCTTCTCGTACGTCATGTGTTTCTCGGCCGACACAATCGCCTGCATATGGTGGGCAAAGCCGTCAAGCACACATGACATGCACCGGCGGAAATGTGTTACCCTCGCTCGTGCAGGGGCATTCCTGCGGCCGTGATGGGTCTCACTCTCGCCGCTGCCGGCACGTCGTTCCCCAACCTGGTCTCGTCAGTGCTAGTCGCCCAACA